>OMKZ01001186.1:0-10626 GCA_900302535.1 Neoniphon sammara
TAAAAAAAAAAAAAAAAAAAAGACCTCAGCTGATTCGAGAAGGTAATGTTTGACCACAGTTGTCAACAAGAGCGTGAGACACCAAAGAGGAGAGTCCATATTAAACCTCACAAGGCCTTGGCAGGGGGTAAAATTAGAGACATGAGAGAGAGAAAGGGAGCTGCAGAGGAATGGATAGAGGCCAGTGACTGAATCAATTTAGACAACATGCACACACCCAATCCCAGGGAGTGAAGGAACGAGAGAGAGAGAGAGAGAGAGAGAGAGAGAGAGAGAGAGAGAGAGAGAGAGAGAGAGAGGCTAGCCATGGCCTGAGGCCAGCTTGTTAGTTTTGCTTCCTTTCAGCTTACCAATGTGCTGGTACATTTTGTATGCTGGTAAATACACTGGATTTGCTTATGCTTATATGTTGCCATTTAATATCCCAAAACAACTAACACAGCCACACCAGCAGCCACAGCCTGACTTAGCCATGAGCTGAAATGAGTGAAAGTATTGAAATCAGCAACAGGCTGCTATGTGTGGGCATTCCCTTGGTCTCTCTGGTCCCCGTGTGAAGCGGCTGGGCTGAGCCAGTTGTTCCCTGTGAGTGGGCATAAAACTGGAAATAAAACATTGTGGGTTCTAATTTTATCGTTGCTTTACACACCAGCACGAAGTGACCGCACAGAGGAGAACCTCTGAGCCTAATTGGAGGTTGTGGCTGAAGAGGGGTTGGAGGTTGGGGGAAGGACTGGCAACCTTCCCACTCAGCAGTCCCCTTTCAAAGCCCACTGAAATATCTCAAACAGAGATGTGAATTGTTAATTCAGTCTGCAATGTTGCTTTTTTTCCCAAAGCTACTGCCAAAATGCTGACAAATTTTTGGAGAGTCCAAATCAGGCTGGGATGTTAACCATTTGAATCTATTTTACCTACAAAAGGGAATGAAGAAGGCCTTCATAGTCTCCTGGGATGGCAAACACCAATCGCATCAAATCAGGGTACACATTCCACCTCCAGCAACAACTCTAAGTCCAATGTCAGAATCCCCTCCTGATACTGCCTTTCCAACTAAATCACTCCCTGCCACACACAAATAGTGACTTGATCACACTGCTACAAGCAATCAGTAGGGACTGCTCACATATTTTCATCCAACAGCAAGAAAATTGCATTTTTTAAAATATTGCTTATGATCAATCTTTAACAGAAAGATCAGTGTGGTATAGTGGAGGCTTTAATGTGAAAAACAGACTTCTCCATTTTAAGTTATCCTGAGATAAACAACCATCCTTTGGGTATCTATTAGAGCAAAAAACACATCTCATTAGTGATGAAGATGAGATCTGAGATCTGAACCTGAAACTCACTTCCATGGTCTTGGTTCATACCCTGAAGAGTTCCTAATTTTACCCCATTACGCTGCGATGAAAACCTACAGAGGCTCCACAGGAAGCAGTGGATTTATTTTCTTTCCATATATCTTTACCTCACCAGTAGAACACACCGAGGGGGTTTTTAAACATGTTTTCTTCTGCAGAAATTTTCAGAAACATCAAAACAACTGTTCCTGTCACATTTTGATGAGGTTGCTGTATCTAGTGCTGGCAGTGGATTTCATTTAAAATACCTTTAGGGGAGAGTGATAGTGAAAAGGCATTAAACATGAATGCTGAGAAGCTCCTTGAGGCAACTGGAACCCCAGGAATGCTTGCAGGCTGACCCTCTATAAATATGGACAGAATATCTGACAATGGGATCAGGGTTCCTACACACACTTGAAACATCAAATTCAAGGACTTTTGAAGGACTTTCAAGGTCTTGTTTGGTGAAGAAACTAGCATGTTTTTAGGCTAAGACATGAAATTGGTCAAAATTACAGATAATATAATCCTCGTTTTTTTCTCTGTCAATGAAGAAATTATGGGAAAATTATTCATGTTAAAATTAAAAATAACCATCATAGGATTTTCTTTAGGATGTTAGGTTTTACTGCTAAGATGGGGCAAGGTTCAGAGAGCTGAGGTATATTTATGAAGTCTGTTGCTATATTCTAACAAGTGCGCTCGCGTTTTTAGGTAGATAGGGGAGGATGATTGGTGTCAGTGAAGCTACACTTGCATTAAAAACTCGACCTGCTAGCACTAAAGCACTACAGTGGCACAGTGTTGGTGTAACTAAGAGAGCCGCTGAGCAAAATATTCAGTTCATGTGTTGAGTTATCAATTACACTTCCTCCTGGTATGTGGATGTATGGCGCACCAGCCTTGAGTCAGTTGATGTTTGTTTGATTTCCACTGTACTGCCTGGTGTATGAGTGCATACTGTATTCCCCTGCAGGTTCTCTTGAGGCTCTGCTCTGCCTAAGGAAAGTATACTGCAGCTCCCATAAGGACTGTGCATGGCAAAAAGCATTAACCATGAACAAAGGAACACACGCAGAGCCCAGCTTTTAAAGAAGTGTGCACCTAATAAAAAATAATACAGTACTTTCAAGATCATCCATTAATTTTCAAAACCGTTACAGGCCATATTTTATTTGGATCCAACCCACAAACTTTCAAGAATTTTCAAGGCACGTGAAAACCCTGCAGAGCGGGACAGGATGGGATTGTGAGGGAGTGGTGGTGTGTCGCCAATTCTCCACCGGCAGCCAAGTGATGAAGGCTTCAAGACACTATCACCAGCTGGGACACTGACCCACTTTTCCCCCTGCACCGTCTCTCTCAATATGGCAATCCCCACTCTTCAAATCAACTCCAGATTCATGCAGCACATTCCAGCACCTTCTAATTGATATCATGTGTATAACTTCAACTAAAAAAGACACTCTCTTAAAAGAGAAGCAGCTACATTTTAAAGAAAGCAAAGGGCTTTGGGGTGGAATGCAGAGGAAAGGTTCTTGTTCCTCTGTGCCAGGGGGCTTGCATCCGTAGAATATGCAAACTGTGAGAGAAGAATGACATTTATTGAGAGGGGTTTTACAACATGAAGAGCATCTCTGTTTGGCTTTCACATCCATTGCACGTAACAAGTTTGCCTTTGTTAAACATCACGCACCATGATGAACACGAACACATATAGAACACCGACTCAGCTGAAATGGTCACCGAGCAAATTGAAATATAAAAACTACTTTTGTTTCACAAGCATGCCTCTGACACTGAGCTCATCATAGTGCTCAACCAATCCCATCCCCTTGTGAATAATTTCCAGGCCGAGCGACAGAGCATGGATTCTATTAAATGCTGTTAAAAGATAAAAGTACAAATGGGAATCCGAAAAGACTTGAATAAACAAATGGGGCTCTGAGTCTTGATGGTCTTGCTGTGTACAACGAGGTGACGGGAAGGTGGAAAGAACCATTGCTCGCGAGTAAGCCCAGGACTGTTTCTCATCACCCATCACTTCTCTCCTGCCAGTTTCTCTATTGTGAAACTCAGGTCTTCCAGAGCATTTCATGGTTTCATGGTCGGTTTGCGTTTTTCATGAAAATCGCAAACCGACCACAGTATGTAATTAGACCCCTGAGGTCAAGTTTGAAGTGATTTCTCTGTGCTCAGTTTAGCAGGATTTCAAAGCAAGAATCCCTGCTTTGTAAGTAACAATTAAAACCAAACAAGGACCACGGGGAAGAGAATGAGGGCAGAGGAACTCGTTGGTATTCCTGGATTTTTGTGGTGCATTAATTATTCAGACAGAAGGACTTTTTTGAACCACAGAGTCAGAGCACTTTAGCTGTAAAATAGGGAATTCTACTGTATAACAGGGTAGAAAGCACAAAGCATTCCCATATGTGAGAGTAAAAAGGAGTGTCATAAGCTAAACATCAAAAACAGCAGCTTAACACTTGACATGCACAATATAGGCCAATGTCCAATGCTGCGTCCTGCCCTGGCCACTGCTGTGGCCGTTGAATCAACTTCTTCAATGGCAGCACTGTGCAGCACCCATCCAATGGAAACAACCACTTAGCTTTGTGCAAGCCAAGCCACTGCCCAGTACTGGCGCACTTAACTGGCTTACTGTGCACACACAATATCCATAGGCTATTCAAGTTCTAATCCTCAGAAGTCATTTTCAAAGTGGGTGAACATGCATAAACAACAGCTGAACTTTGAGTTTGAGTTACTGCCCTTCCTCGTGCCCCAAAAGCCTTTTTGTGTCATGACGCAACAAAAGGGCGCAGCGTTGACCTTGGAGGTAACCTGATGAGTCTCTGCAGCACGTCTCAGACCACAGCCGTAGACCCAGTAAAGACACAGAAAGAAGTAGACTGAGGGAGTGAGACCGATGGACAGAAAGATAAATGTAAATACGCTCATAGACCTGCTGAGGAGAGTTCCTCTACACCCACTCTGTAGTCTCAGCATAGCACAGCTCTGTGCACCCATAGAGGAAAAGTCAACCCAGATTCAGCTGTTATGAAAACAGAATATGGGAGCCACAAAATGAAGGCTGGACCACATAAATTGAGGCATTCATTGCAACTGAGATGGCTGTAAATCCTCTCTGGTTTGCTTGTGTCCTCTGAAGATAACAGAGAAACAAGGCTGTAAGAATAAGGCATAAATACAGTACGTCCCTAAACAAGAGGATTTATTTCAGTTTAAGGATGAAATGTTTGTGTAATTTAATCAAAGTGGATGTCTATGAATTCCTAAGATTTACTCAAAAGGATGTAGGAGGGAGAAATGAGTGTGGCTCAATAATTGCCATGCATGAATCTTAAACAATGCAAAACTTGAGTTGTCATCCACTTCTCATCTTAACAAATGACCTCTTTGTTCAGTGGTGAGACTCTAGATCTTCACTGTGTGGAACACAAAAGATCTTGCTTTACATGAATGATACATGACTGTCTAATGAGGCAGCAAGCACAAGAGTGACAGCAATCTATTCTCATCTGGATGATTTACCACTGGCATTGTAACATTAATGAGCAGTTTTGTGTACTGACTGAGAATAGAACATTGAAGCTGTGCGTACTGGTAACCACAATAAAAGTCCAAGACTACACACACCCTTCAACCTTGATAGCATTGTTGCACAGTAGCACAGAGTGCATTCAACTGGTTACATGCAGCAGGCCTTTGATGTTATACAGGAAGTGGAGATGGAATTTCAAACTCGGGTTTACAAACAGATGAATATATGCTGTGTTTTTTGTTTGTTTTTTTAACAAAAATTCTGATTTTCATATTTAAATATAAGGCGATGAAACTTGAGGTATTTCATTTTTAATGAGTGAAAACCGACTTAGCATTAGTTACATATTTGCCAGTGGTGACCATCTTGACAAGCAGTATACACCACTGAAAGCATTACACCTACCACTGTGTAACACTGGTAATTGCACACTATCAGGGTTTAAAGCAAGTAAATTTTTCTGAGCCTGAAAAGTTGTCCAAGGGTAAATGTGTACACTGGATTCAAATGATATCAGACATGGTGCTTGAGAAATTCAAGCCCTGTACTATAGAAAAACACTCAACAACTGTACATGTTTTTCAATGACAGTCGCAGACACAGACCTCCGATCTTCAGGAACACCACTTGTTCAGATAATAAAGGTATTAGAGTAGAAAGATTTGACAAATCATTTGTTTACAATAACATCACGACTACTGAGTGATGACACCCATCGCTTGTGCTTGTCCCAGAGAACAGCAAAATGTAATAATTATGTCAACTGAAATGTAACAACTATGTTTAAATATTTAAAATAAAAAGTGTGTAATAATAAAGAGTTCTCAAATAGCTACAGGGTTCAATTTTCATTAAAAATAAATTATAAATTGTAATGTATAATCTCATTATAAATTAAATTTAGAGCTTTTATTAACTGGTGCATATTAGAAAATGTGAGGAGGTTTTAATTTTGTGTGCAGTCTGTATGTTTGCAGCTATCCTTTATTTCCTCTGAGAAGTTTTCATATTTTTCCCTAATTCTTTAAGGTTGTCATGATATATACATAATATTTTTAAGGATAAAACATTTACCAAGGTGAGGAGTCATAAATTGTAATTGCAATTGTAAGCTTATGTGGGATGGGAACTTGCTGATTTCCCTTTCATTCTGTTTTTGAGGCAGTAGACAGGTCTACTATAAGTTTTGTACACTGATAAGGTTATGGAGGGTGTTTGTATTATAATATTTTAGTTACTTAAGACATTTTTTCACTTATCACTAAATGTCCTACACTGCATGTCTATCATTTCAATTGATATATAAGAATCAACTAAAACACTTACTGTCGATTTTGAGTTGTTATGATGAAGTTACCATCCAGTATACAAGATGGGTGTAGCGTAGCAAGTTATAATATAGTAACACAAATTGCTGAAGTTTAAGTATTCCACGTTAAAGGAATTTTCATTAAAGTTGGGTGCTAATTTTGAATGATTACTTAAGACTCCATCCATTTCTGTCTTTTTGCAAGACTGTCTGACACACAATTTGTGTCTTCAGAGCAGCGATTTAACAAGGACTGAATAAAAACCCTACAGGTTCTTAGCAGAATTAGCAGAGGGATATCTGGTATGCTATAAAAGTATTCAGAAATCGAATGAGTTCAATGCTGATTTTCATCTAGCATCTCTTATTAGTGGCTTCAGGTAAACAACTACCATTAGAATATTAAATTAACTTCCCGTGTCCTTGCCTGAATGCATAAATATCTGTTACATGCAGAGCCACCCTCCTATAACTAAGGGCAATGGCTGGGAATCTGATAAAAGTAGACAGATTTGACACATGGCAGCAGCCCATGAAATTGGAATCTTATCTCCATACATCAGATTCTCTCTTCTTGACCAGTTGTGAAAGCCACCAAGGGGCTTTGTGTTCAATCGATTCTTCAGTCAAGCGCAAAGCCAGCCAGGTAACATCGAAGGTAACGTCGAAGGAGCCTGAGCTGGCTGTGGAACCAAGACTGGCACAAGAGGAACAGCAACTGAAAGTTACTAGAGAACTGACGAGCTTTGGGACGTCAAATGAGGAGTTCACAATCAGTGACGCAAAAGAAACATAAGTCACAAAGCGAGTATTCACACAGCTGTGCCAGGTACCAGGCAAATGTTGCAACCCACTGCAACATTTGAACAACCCTGTTTACTGTCCTTATGAAATGCATGGAAAACAGACCTATTTGCCACGTTCCACGCTGAAGATTGTTTGAGGTTTATGTTATCATGTGCAGCTTGGTCACACAAACTCAGGATAAACAAGCCAATATCATATCACTGGCAAGAAATGATTTATGCAGTCAACACCCAACCAGAGAGAGAGAGAGATTTTATCACCTGCAGAAACCCAAGGCGTCTTATAGAGCTGCATTAACACACACCCACACTCCCTATTTTGTTCAATAAGCCAATCCGCTCCTCTTTGGGTCTTAGGAGCTAAATAGGGTAAACAGTGATGTAGCTAGCAGAAAACACCAATTACAGTACACCCCTGCTATTCACAATCAACAAACACTCTTTCATCTGTGGTCTTACGCCTTCATATGCAGGGAACAACACTGAAGACATTTATGTTAATCTGGTTTTATTTGCTAGTCAGAGTTGAATCGACAGTGCAGTACAGGAAGAGGGAGGGTGAGAAACGGATCCCTTCTGCAGCTATCGTCAAGCATGCCAACGCCTACTGTTGTCATTTTATAAATATTTGTCTGTAGGTTGAGATTGAAATACAAAACACTGGCACATAAACTTACAATAAAATTTTACTCCGAAGTCAAAGAATGCCTCTGAAAACTGAGACATCTGTGCAACCCGTTGCATAAAAGCAGGAGCACATTTTATTCTTGTTTATCCTAGGTTTCTTTCATGTCAGAAAACTATCATTGTACAAAATCATTTCAGGGAACATCTGTCACCTGATGGAGCGCAGTGGAAAACAGACAGTTCCAGCTGTACAGTAAGTAGTGTAACAACCATTTCAAAGTGACCTCCAAGTGGGAAAGCTGAAGAGAGCGACCCAAGTTCTATTATCTGTTGAATTTATATGAAGGATGCTGAATTCTTCCAGCAGATGTTTCCAGTGATAGTTCTGAGGAATAGGTAGAGCCAGGTCCCATTAAAAGGTCAAGCAAGCAGAGTGTAGGCTCCTCAGGAATTCAACCTCTTTAGCCTCTGACCCACATCTCCATATTTCACTAAAGGGATTCTGCTGCTTTTAAAGGCTGTTGTGATCCACTGTGTCAGCTCAGTGGCCATAAGGTAATGCAGCATGGATGTCATGATGCTATGCTTCCTATTTTCAAGTATACAGATGTAAATAGCCATTTTGCTTTTTAAACTACCTGGAATTTGAAAAATACACAAATTATATCATGACAAATACAAATAATTACCCATAATCTACTTTCCCTTGATACCAACAATCATTTACTAGAAGTAAGCATAAGTTCTAATTGTGAAATGCTCATTTTTGATTGCACCTCTTCAAATGTTACTTCGCATTGGTAATATTATCATGGATTCAATACTTGGCAAATGTTAGAACAACTGCATATTACTTGCTGGATATCAGTATTGTGTGGCCATCAGGTCATAGTGGTCATAGTGCTGGATTTTGTCTGTCTAAAGGTCCACATCTTTAAATGGCAAAATAATTAACTTAAATCAACACCAAAGATCAATAATATAACGGGCTGTGTCCTGTGATAAACTGTGCACTGTGTACTTTCCTAGAACATGGTAAAGCCTTCTGACCTTGGTCTCTCCAATCCTCTCTCAATGCCAAGTTCATGCTGTGGCCCAGTGGTGATCAGGACAAACCCAGCTCAAGCGACTGACCTCAAGGTCTGTGTTCACTCACTTAACCATTTCAACCCTTTCGGACTAGCTCTGCCACTGGGAAGCTGGCGGATCAACACCCAGCGATGGCATAAGACCCCTATCATTTCCGTCACTGGATATCTATGATGTAACTGTCAATCTCAGGGAGAGTCTCTAGATCTGATTCTTGGAGATGTTTATTTGTTTCGCCCTCCCTCAGCCCCGTGCCTTCAACTGGTCCCTCCCCCCTCACTGTTGGATTAATGGTCTTCCTGCGTCCAGATGTTACATACTCATGGAGGAGGTGGGAGGAGCTTATTGACTTCTGTAACCTCAACTATGCCTTTCACTCTGAATACTCTACATCAAACACTAGGAAATTAATATACCACAAGGTCTTTCTATCCAGACAAGCACAAAAAAAATTGTCAGCTTGCGTCAGGACTTAATGATGGCGTTGATGTGTTACTTTTTACTTGGGCACAAAAGCAAACAGACTATGAATGTGGATGGAACTGTCAGGTTGCTGATCCAAGTATCCATCCATATAAGCTCCAATGCAACAGCTGGAGAGGATAGAGGACATCTGCACCAGTGCATGACTTGGCTGGTGACACATCACAAAAATACTGTCCTCAAGTAACAATATGTAGACTGTAATTTAACATATATTATAGGCCTACAAATAAGCATTTATAGTTAAGCTCAGCCCTTTCTCTATACAAAAACACAATTCAAAATGGTGTTCATTTAAGTACAATGTTAAATAAGGAAAGTGTCAAATCAAAATTGTGACAAAAAAGCTATATATTCATTTCTTTTTTATTATTCTCCCCATGTGTTCAATAAAGAAAAGGCAAGCCATTGCTCAACAGGTCAACAATGCCTGGTTACAGGAGGCATATCTTATTATCTTTATCAGGGATTAAAGAGACCCGTTTAAGTCTGCCACTTAAGAGGGTAATTGCACGACTATTCAATTCATTTCACCATCAGACAGTACTTGGCTGTCACTGGGGCCCGTTTGATAAATTCTGATTTTCAGCTACCGACGCTGCACGTCGGGACAAGCCGCGCCATTAAGACTACCTTTACCAGCAAACACAACTGTTGTTTTCATATGCGCAAAGTAACTCACAACAAACATGAAAACTGATCCGACCGATGGGTTCCACAGGTTTGATCCGAAACTTATAAGCATGCTGCTCAGATTTTTGAACAACAAACCAGCATATTTCGTTTGAATGGTGTATTCAGCATCGAAATACATGGCCATACACAAAATATACATGGGAAATCATGTTTTTCTTGGATGATGGAGCGGGGATATTGCCATTTTGACGCAGTCAGATAGAAATGATGTCGTTTTGTGGAGATGGGCCGTTCATTAAAATGTTGCGATTGCCTTTTTTACCTGCTGAATATTCCAAGTGTGAATAATCTCACTGCCTGCCATCCTTGCAGGCCTATTCTGTCTGGTCAAAATGAGCATTGTGGAACCGCAGACAATTTTAAGGCTAAAACAATAAGCGCAGGGCTTATGTGTGCTGTACTTTCTCTGATTAAAGGCTTCTCTGATTATCGATCTCTCCCTCAGGAGAAGACTGATTTGGCACACTGTGTTATGAAGACAACCTATTTGCGGTGTTGGCTCCAACTCTGGTGAATGTAGGCCTGTGCACAGATGCTTTGCAAAAAGTGGTCATGCTCTCTCGAGTAGACTATCACAATGCAACACAACAGAGTCTTACCTTCGATTGCTCCGGTAGGAGATATGATCTCCAAGCAGAGTATAAATCCCATGTAGAACAACCTCATCGCCATCTCCTGAGCAATGCCCGATGGCACTGCTGTTAG
>OMKZ01001197.1:0-10278 GCA_900302535.1 Neoniphon sammara
AATGTCCTCTTCTAAAAATTCACTCAGTCTGATCAACTAAGAGCCCTTCAAAGGTCATCCAGAAATTCTGTCACTGCTAGCAATTAGCGGTCCCCTGTCGAGTGCAGTGTTTAAGTGGCTTAAAAGATTTTATGTGGTCTAAGATCTCTTCCCTCTCAGTATAAGTTTTCCTCTGATATTATATGGTAGCTCAAGGAGACACAGCACTTAATGTCTGATGATGTAGTGGTAAATAAAGAGCTGGGTAAACTCTGATACACCAAAAGTGAACTTTTTATACTGAAAAAAGATCATTATATGTTTTCGTTCCAAAATAAATAAATAAATAAATGAATAAATAAATAAATAAATAAATAGATTTTTAAAAAATCATTATATAACCTGATATGATGTATAAATTCATGTCTTAAAGCCTCATGTCAGCCAGTGCTTGAATTTCTTTGTCCTTCTGCTTTGACTTTCTGGACATTATTTACGGTTTTTCCCCTTCCAGATTTCACTAGAAGGCGCTTTCAAGAACAACGCATTCCCTAATAGGGGTGGGAATCACTCTACGATACTGTCATGATATTTTACCCACGATAATGATGGTATCAGGATAAAGGTGATTCTGTGACATATTGTAAGATAATCAGCTTTGATACATCATGATATCTGTAACTTAAGAAGAAAAATACCCTGGAAAAGGCAAAATCATTTTTCAATAAGCAGGAATCAGTCATGTTTTTCAGTGTTTTAATATGCACACCTACATATGTATGTTTTATGTAAAAAAGTATGAATAAAATCCAATTTTGAAACAATTTATATAATTACATAAGGCTGTATATAGATATGAATGTAATGTAGATACTCATATTTTAGTAATGGAGAGTGCCAATATGTTTCATAAAAATATTGATACTTGGCACAAGTGTATCGATAATGTATCATGATATATTGCATTATCCATTTATTGCTCCACCCCTATTCCCTAATAAAGTAGCCTGTTTCCTGAAGCGTTAATTGTGACCACTGGACAGAAACAGTCTTTGTGGTATGGCTGAAAATTATATTTACTAAGGGCATCATTAGATTAGATGATTTAGATCAGATCAAACTTTATTGTCATTGCACAAGTAAGACAACAAAATGCAGTTTAGCATCTAACCAGAAGTGCAAAAGAAGCAGTGAAAGTGCAGTGCGGTGCAGCATAATATAAAGATAAAAATAAACAGTACAAACAGTATAAACAGTATTAACAGTGGATATGAGATCAAAGATATATACAGTATATACATAGGATGAACAGTGTGGTGTGTGGTATAAACAGAATGGACATAGAAATAAGAATAAATGCACCTCCTCGAACCTTGGAATATCATATATGGAGGGATGCTCCAATCATAGGTAATGTGGCTGCACCATCCCAAGCCTCAGCAATTAATTATGTGCATAATTCAAATTCAAGTTCAACTTTATTTATTATTAAATAGGTTGGCAAAGCCTTTCTAAGTTGAGTTTAGGTTGATCTGCCATGATTTACATCCCATTCCTCTCTCTATATATTTTCCTTTAAGAGAGTTTAGGAATGAAATACCTGCTGTAAGTATTATTGTGAGACGTACAGCACATACTTCACAATACTGATGACAATCAGTGGAAGGAGTGCATTATTTCAGGTCCATGCTTTAAAGTATAAACATGTGTCATTTTCCACTCTTTACTCTAAGTGTTCAAATACATGTGGCATCGTTATCCCCCTGTTTAGACTGCTTATATGATTATATGTTGACTATACTGTCTATGCTGCCAATGAGTGCTGGGTTTCTGTACCTTACAGGGTTGTGATGGCTCCTGCTCTCCAGTGATGGGCAGAGGCAGTCAGCAGCAGCACAAACACACTCCCATTACATTATTTATCAGGCTGCAGCACTCGGCCAACTATTAGAGGCTTCTGTCTCCACGCGCACATACATAGACACGCATGCATGCTGGCACTTGAAAGTACGTGCATGCTCAATCACACACGCACATACACACATGCACACTCACACCTGTCCATGACAGACTGGGGATTTTGCCTCGTCATTGTTTGTGCCCCTGATGCCATTGATTTAATTGAGTTGGATGGGTCCCGCTAATCCCTCAGGTTATTGGAATTTAACTCAAAAGGAAAAAAAAAAGACTTGTGGAAATGCACAAACATCTAAAAAGCTCTCACAAAATCCATAAAATTCAGAAACACTACATCCCAAATGTATCACTGCTTTAACAGTGTTGTTGTAGAATATTGATAAGGCTCCCTTGTCCCTCTGATAATATTTTTCAGCACATCAATACAATGCTGATTGTGGATCAGCGCTATTTCTCTGCCATGCCGTGTGACAGCATCTCCACTAAGCTACTGTATTTACTTCTACTAAAAAAATTAAATCACCAAGAGCAGTGTGTAATTTATAAATGAGGAGGTCGCAGAGCGCTTAGAATGAGGTGATGCAGCATGTCGAATAGATTAGTCGCTCAAAGCGTTCTCTCTTTCTGTTTATTTGAGTAAATTTGATTCATCCCAGAATCAGCAGTTGTGCTCTCTGTAAACTGTAAAATGTCCCTGTGCACACATTCATATAGATGGTATTTAATCATTCAGATGCACTGCAAATATTCAGTAACATATTAAAAATGTTTGACATTCCAATTTTCATCTTATAACATCTAAACAATTGTCTTAATGCAGTAAAATTAAAGCTTTTAAAATGTAGTTAGCGTTTTTACAAATTTCCTACTTTGCAATAATGCACTAGTAGAAACATTTATTTTTGCCCTTGCTTACTCAGGTTTAAAGGAGAAACTCTTGTTATGGACACATTTTAAATCTATTAGTTTACACTTTCTTGCACTGAGGTTGGAGCTACAGGCAACCATGGATCAAATTGGTATCGAGTTTAATTAGTTCCGCACTAACCACACCTACATAAAAGTATTGACATGCTTACCACAGAGAGTTAATAATTAATCAGCAACTCCAACCACTATGTACCCCCGGTTTGGCACAAACATATATGCATCACAAATGTCATTTTATGGAAACTGACTTACATAACAGGAGTGTTAACAGAACTTCTCAATTCATTCAAATAATGATGATAATTATTTATAATTAATGATAAACTTTGTAATGTAGTCAGAAAAGCTTTAAAACATGGGGTAACCAGGTAACATGTAATTGTTTTTTAAATATCTGGAAATCAGCCAAAGATTGTATTATATAAAAATTATATTTTACACTTCAAGATCATAATAATGAAATTGCTGTCAGGCTATTACAGTAAATAGGCAAGATTTGGTTTGTCAAATCTAACAATTTCAGACCTGTGGTTCACTGCATCCACAAAAAACACTGTACTGTATAGACAGGCCTTCAACTGGTTGGTAGTTCTGGGTTGATAAGTTGGTTTATGTTGATAAGTAGTTTTTAAAGTCATTACTGGTGGCAGACCATCTATCTATCTAGATACATAGATATGTGTATGTTGGAAGTAAAGCCACTATAAAGGCAGAAATAATTGTTTGTGTTAAACCTTGGTGGATGGAACTCATTAGTGCCAAGTTGACAACTTTGTTACTACAGTTCTTTCCATACACTGTGTCCACTAAAACACATACTGGACCTTATATATTGATATGCAAATTAACGTATGACATCAACTGACGATGTTAGCAACTTTTTTGACCAGCAAATTTCTGCTTTCCCTGGAAAGGAGTTGGCAACACGGATGAAGCCAAAGAACCACATTTTTTCTGAATTTCTTTTTTTTCCAGAGGAATTTAATGTTATGACTCCAGGTAATCTTCATGCCAATAGAAAGAATACAATCTTACCATATAAAATTAGGACAGCTAGGTTAGCTAGTTAGCCTAACTGAGGCTACAGAAGTTGTCATGCTACCCTATACCTCACTAGATAAGTAGCTGGTTGTTAACTTTTCTTATTTTTTTAAATTTTTATTTATTTATTTATTTATTGGTAATAACTTTATCATGGTTCCCTCTTTGCCATTTAAGTTAGCCAGTTAGCTAACTGTTGCTCTGAAAACATGTGGTTCCTTGTTTCTGAGGTTTGGCTGAACCAATAAGATTATTTCTGTCTCCAGAGCAGCTGTGCCTAGGAAAAATGTTTTAACTCCAATTTGCCTGACTTTATCTGCTGTTTTGAGGCCTGACATATTGTAGAGATAATTAAGGTGGTCATGTACAACTCTGGCAATACTGCCAGGATTAGGAGTTTGAGATAGCCACTACGTTGGAATATATTCTCATCGTACTATAAGGTGTCTGAAGAATCCACCAACTGGTTTATATTATTGATCACTATTTTTCCTCAGGACTTTGCATTCATCTGCACTGCATGCCTGTCCTCTCCAACATGGTGAAATAAAGACAAATGCTGTATCCGGTTAGTCAGGGACTATTAGCACCCAGCCCTGGAAAGGCATGCGTGGCAGAATGGTGCTCTCTCACCCTGTTTAGCCCCTATGATGGATGGGTCATTTTATACACCATTAATCCATCCATTTGTCAATTACTAATGGAAATTTTGGGGTTGGGGATGGTGGGGTGGTTTGACGGGGCTGTCAAGTGGCTGAATGCCACCTTGGATCAGTGCTGACTGGAATTACAGGACCTGTCTGAAGAGAAATATGGACATAGTGCAAAGGGTGCATTTGGTAATAATGATGTTTACTGCGCTTCATGATTATGATCAAAACTGTCATTTCCACTGGGCTTCCAGTGTGAATCCACTTGCATCAACATGATTGCCAGGGTAGAGCAACATTGTTTTATCGTCTAATAAGCAAACAAGGGCCTTTCTTATGATCTTCTATTGAGTGAGCAAATTATATTGTCTCTCCCTATGAAAAGAGTACAATTAGAGACAATAGGTAGTAAAAATACATTGCCTTTTTCAAACTAATTCTTAAAAAAGTATATCATTGCAATCTTTGAGGTAATCAACCAGTGTTTCTCATTCCCTGAATAGTTGCCTTTTTTGGACACGCAGAGGTATCCCTGCATTTCTGGTTATTCTTAAAGTTAATTCTTCCCCCAGAAAAGTATTACAGCAAGAAAACATTATGGCAGGAGAATGAAAAATAGATAAAGAAAGACAGAAAGAGAGGGGGTAATCAAGTGAGCGGAATAAAAGGAAATAGACATGGGTAAAAATGCGAGCAATAATAAACAGAGGAGGTGGAGAAAGAGAAACAAGGCCTCCTGAATTGCTGAGGGGACATTACAGAGGTAAAGAGGTTTATGAGAAGCTATCTGCTGTCAGCCCCTGGAATTACCCCGGCCTGGGTGAGGGCTCTTTCCTATCGCCGTCCCGTTTCTTTCCCTCGTCTCTGAACGATGGGCGGGTGTCTCTTTAACAGCTGGGGTTACCGCCACACCGGCTCTCAGGCCTGATGAGCTGCTCTCTCTATTTGCTCTGCTCATTCTCCTGAGCACCGCGGCCATCCAGATTAGAGCCCATGGCCCATTAGGCAGCCAGGGAGGTGGGCAACCACATAGGTGAAGCACAGATGCGTGTGTGGATGTGTGTATGCATGAGAGTGTGTGTGTGTGTCTGTGTGTGTGTGTGTGTTTGGCCAGAGAGGGGAGTACAAGTCATTCCAGTCAAAATGTGTCTGTGTGTGAGTTCTTGTTCTGATACATCTGTGCTTTATGAGGACCAAGCGTCCTCACAAGGATAGAAAGATGAGGAAAATCCTCCAAAGTGAGAGCATTTCTATTTCTTTGTCTGTTCATGGTACTAGCTACACAGGTTTATTTATTCTAAACAAACTGTTATTGCTGTTGCTGGAAAACACATTGAGATAACATGTGCCTAACACAAGGTATTTATCACAGCAAAATCCATGCTTTCATGAACTGATTGGTTGAATCACTATGTTATATATTACATATAAGGGCTGGCTATTGGTAAGGACCTCATGATATGACAAGTGTCACAATACATGGGTCACGATACGATTCGTATCACAATATATGGCTCACGACACGAATGTATCACGATACATTGCAATATGACATGTATTGCAATGCATTGCAATACTTTTAAAAATTTAAAAATTTTAATTTAAAAATAGAGCTGAGTATACAACTTGCTGTGTACCACGTGGGTAGTCTGATATTTACATCACATTATATTGATAACTCAGCAGACAAATTGAGTCAAAACTATTTAATTCAAAATTTCCATTCCAATTTATTATAAAAGTATTTGCATTACATAGTGTCACTGAAGACACTGAATTGAAAGATGCCATAACATTACGTGGAAATAAATTTCAAATATTCTTACTGTGTCTCTGATTTAAACTGATAATGTATCAATATGAGGAACTGTAAAATCGATACAGCAGCAATAGTCAGTTGTGACAATTTTTTTGGACAGCACTATTATATATTGTAGATAGAAAGTTGCAAAGGAAAAAACGCATTGAAATATCACGGTTTAGGTTAGTGAAATGAATACAGTCAGTGCATGCATGTGCTTGCGTTGCCATGTGTGTATGTGTGGGATCCATGCAGACTGAGGCCATGCACCAACAACAAATCGAGTGTGAAAAGCCAATTGCAATCATGTTCTCTGTAGTTCTCATCAGACCCCATGTTCTCAGTCTCTAAACAATAGTCCCTTATACAAAACGTTGTAAATGTCCCACTGGAAATGGTTTACTGGAAAATGGTAAAGCCGATAAAGGCTTTCATGTTCAGTCAGTCGGAGACGCTGGCAGGTTTTAAAGGCTTGGCTACAGCTATACACATAATCAACCTGGAAAGCTTTCAGCATTATGCTGCACTACAAGTCCTTCAAGGTAGTTTTTGCCTTTTTACAAGTTCGGCACACACACATGCACACTGTTGCACGTGCATGCAAGCTCGCATGCACATCTCTGTGAACCCCCATCGCAGAGGCCTGTGTTAAACTGCCACAGCCAGGAAGCCACATCATGTAAATCAAGGGTTCAGATTGATTTTGCAAACAAATCGGAAGACACAGAGGACTGTAAATTGCTACAGGCAATTTTCAAGTGCGGCAATTTGTTTTGGTTTGTTTTTAAACACTTTTTTCTTTTTTTGTTTGTGTGAGTGTTTTGTATTGTGCTGTTTGAAAATGTTCAGTGTTGCCCTTCATTTAAGAGAGACAGAAAGAGGATTTGTGTAGATGACAACTGAATGCTCCTCCATGTGGAGACTTTGTGAGCCTTTAGAAAAATGAGTTTATGCCTAAAGTATTTCAAATCATTGTCCTTTTAATTGTATATATTTCCAGATATACTTCTCTGGTAAAAATGAGCAGTACTTTAAAATCTTTAACACTAAAGCAGTGGCCTATTAGCACAGCATCTTCCCTGTGCTAACCCAGAATAACACTGTGAACATTGTGGTGTTAAGCGCAGCTCCACTGAGCATGACTCCCTAGGCAAGCATTGTTCAGTTAGGTTCACTTAGTTTGGTTCTATCAACAAGGGTTTGACTGATGCATTTTTGAACGTTGGCACCGGTGCCAATCTTTTAATGACTTAAGCTGCCAATAACATATCTATTGTGCTGATATTCAATATTTTTAAACCTTATGATTCCCATGCCAATATTTGAACAAATACAAATATGCAGTGTTTTCCATTCTTGTTAGGAGGGAAAAGCCTCTGAAACAGCATTTAGACCAATGTGGGACAGTAAAACTCTACATAGAAAGCCATACTATTGAAATTTATACTCCAACATTTTGGGCAAAATAACTTTGCCTTTTTCCGACTTACCCAGACTGAGAGAAGATGTTCAATACCATTTTCACCTCTCTACATCCAGTGGTTTGGTTGCTATGGTTAGCATTTCGTGTTAGCTTAGCATAAAGACTTGAGGACTACAGGAGTCATTAGCCTAGCTACGGCAAAGTGAAAAAATATACATTACAACTTTGAAATTGTCTTATTTCCACAATGTATCTCATAAAATGATGACTTTATTCTCATAATATTGAGTTTTTTCCAGTTTTTTTCCAGTTTTATTCTTGAGATATTACAACTTTATTCTAATAATATTGTGACATTATACTCAAAATATTAGATTTTTTTACTTAGCGTGGCCCTAGTACTCTGTCCTATATGATAATGGGGTACTGATTTGCCAAAAGATTATTTTGTTATTTGTGAAACCTATACTAAAGTATAATGCTCCATCCTGCTCATTTTAAAGCTGCTCTTTGATATTTCCCCTTTAACTCGTAATTCACTTTATTCTCGTAATATTACGACTTTTTTTCTTATAAAATTCTCACTTTATTCTCATAATATTATTTTTTTCTAGTTTTTTCTAGTAAAATTACAACTTTATTCTTGTACTATTACGACTTTATTCTCAAAATCTGAGATTTTTTTTTTCTCAGTGTGGCCCTAATACTCATAGTATTTGAAATACACATCTTGGAATTTTTTATTTTTTCACTTTGTAGCTAGGCTAATGGCTCCTGTAGACTTCAAGTCTTTATGCTAAGCTAACATGAATGCTACCCATAGGAACTGAACCAGTGGACGTACAGAGGTGAAAATGGTATTGATCAAAATTGTTTTGAACATCTTGTTCTCAGTCTGAGTAAGTCAGAAAAAAAAGATTTTTGCCCAAAACATTGGAGTATTCCTTTAAAGTGGGTTAGCAGGCAAATTTCACTGCAGCTTTTACAGACTGTTGAGCAAAATCTTCCCACACCACGCTGGAATGATTTTCTCCTCCATCATATCAGTAGTGGACAACATTGACTTGCCAGTATCTGACTTGCACGAAAAGGCCAATTTTGGCATATCGGCTTGTCTCTGCTATATCACCCTCATGCAATCGTTACATCATTATAGCTTTAAGAAAAAAAAATCACCCTTAAATACTCTTATACTGTCATATCACTGATATGTGATGTTCAATTCATCCCATGGGTTATTTCGTGATGGAATGTAATTTATTTTCCCTGTGTATCCAATTTCTCTCAGCCAGCCTCATCTACTTCCACCTCAGATAGGGATTTCCTACATTTCCCAGGATGACTTTTAACAAGCTCCAGAGAACGGCCCTGAACTTGTTACATCCAGTTGTGGGTTCTACATGAAGGTGGCGAGTGCAATTATAATAGTAGAGTGATCATTTTTCTCATCAGGAAACGTGCATTTCTTGCCATTGCATTGCACTAGATTGCCTTCTAAGGGGCTGACACCAAAACCTGATGTTTGTAGTGTTGATTTTTGCTCCATTGTTGTAAATATTTCACCTATATGTCATCCTTCCTATATTTATCTTGATGGGAAAAAGAAAAATACACCACCAGACAACAAATTAAGCCCAGAAAGTGACCGGTAACTGTTTTAATCAGTGTTAAGGGAGGATTATTCCATTAAGTTTTTTTCACAGATTGGAGTCAACCCACCAGGGGCCCAGTGCTGTATAGGTTGGCACTTCACAGTGAACAGGACATTAGTGCACCCATTAGTGTTATAAAGTCTCATTGTCTCTGTCAGTTGTGCTGATGTGGTCTTGTTCCAGCTCTTTGGCTGTGATGAGTACAGATGGACGGAGCTTGTTCTCTCCGGACAGGGGAGAGCCATAGCTCACAGTTAGGCCCCTATACACTACAGTCACACCTCATTGACCACCATTACAGCTAAGGAAACCAAATCATTGCTGAGGGGAGGTGCTAGAGGACCTCTTCCCAGCAGCTTGCCCCCTCTGATCATCATTCTAAGTCATCACTAGACTAACTCTTTTGCAGGAGGAAAGATTATTTATCTGTGAACTGTTTTGATTTCTAAGTAGCAGTAATAGTAGTACTATAGTAGTAGGAGTGGCAGTGGTAGTAGTGGGAGAACAAGATGAAATGTTTATTTACTCTATTTGGCTTACATAATTGCAAACTGATACAAAAGAAAAAGAAGCAGGTTGGGCAAAAAGCCAAAATGTTGCAGGCATGACTGCTGGGGTCTAAAGAAATAAAGTGCGAGCAAATTGGAGTGCCTGGAATATTTAATCCTGTGTGTCCCTATCAATGACACATCCACAACACATGTTTACCACCAGCCTAAAATTCCTATCACCTCCTCTTTCGCTGAGAGGCGCCATAACATTTATCCATCTTTTTATAGCTGCAATACATCTGCCCCGAGACATTAATAGTTTGATCCATTTCTGTGCAGTGTGTATGGCCTCCCACCAGCTACAATAGACACAAACTGGCAGCTCGGGCCAATA
>OMKZ01001200.1:0-10641 GCA_900302535.1 Neoniphon sammara
ATTTAGTGTCTCTCTCTCTCTCTCTCTCTCTCTCTCTCTCAGAAATGCAAATTACAATACACATGCAAATGTGCACAAACATGTAGGCTACACACAGCCCCAACTTGGACGGTCATGACAGTGTGCCAATGTGCCTCAATACAGATACTAACCAGTTTTTTGCATTAAACGTGAAAGGGTGTTTTTACCGTTGAGGAAAATTGGATTAGTGACGCAAAGACACTATTTACTCATTAGGTCTGATTAAAACTTATTAAAAAAGGCAAAAAAATATATATATTATGAAACTTTGCTAGATAGGCCTAGTACGTTTCAGGTTGCTCATTATTTCTCAGTCCAACTACAGTCTAATATTCTTTACATTGTATTATTATTATTATTATTATTTACTTATTCATTTATTTATTTAAGTTGGCCAGATGTTAATATATGGTTGCACAAGAATAAAACTTTTTGTTCCCTCACAGGAAACACCATCTTTTTTTCTGTTGTCATATGTTTCATATAGGCCTATAGCAAAATTATTATAGCATATGTATACTATAACATTAATAATGAAAACGTTTTTATTAATTTATTGATGTATTTATTTATTCATTCATTCGTTTATTTATTTTTGAGTAAAACCTTAGACCTTTCAATTGTACTGAAATAGGCTACTAGGCACTCATAGACTGTCTCTGCAGACTTAGAGTCTACATAAAGTAAGCATTTGGGACATGTGCTCTGACCGACGATTGGCGGGTGCGAGCATTGCGCGCACTAGTGCATTGCTCCAGTAGCCAGTTCACCTATTCACATGTAAATGAACCGTCATATATATGGTGCGTGCCCCATCGAAGCGGCATTAACAAGACTAGTATCCCTCTGCAGTCCCTGACGGCAGCTGGGGTCGCCGGCCATCTGTCCCATTGACAAGTTGTAACGGCTCTGTGGGTTACGCCAGTCTTCAGTGGGTTTTGTCTTTTTGGCAGCGCTTGGGTTAAACTTCAGCAACATGGCCCCCATCCGAAATAACACAAACGGAATGGACAGAGATGATAAATATGATGGCACAACAGTTCACAGAAAGGTAAGGGGACATTTGAAGATTTAGGCCTATAGATAATAGTTCTGTTTTTAAAGCTGCATGTGGAAATCACTCGATTGGGCTTTACTGTTTTTACAGATCAGGAAACCTCTGGTCGAGAAGAAAAGAAGGGCTCGCATCAATGAAAGTTTACAAGAACTCCGAGTTCTCATCGCAGACTCAGACGTAAGATGATATGCCGGTTGATTTTCTCTTACTGTTTTACCAAGGCTTGTTCACAAATATTAACTGAATCATCCTGAATTACGGTTGGCTAAACAGTTAAATTAAAGGAGAAACATTTGTTAACCCGCAGTTGCAATCAAAGATGGAGAACGCAGAAGTGCTTGAGATGACAGTGAAAAGGGTGGAGAGCATCCTGCAAAGCCGGGCTCAAGGTATTTCTTTTAAATTGAATAAACCACCATTGTCAAAAGAAAAAGTTCACCACATCCTGTTTTTACTATTACATAATACCTAATTATTAACACCTTAGTTAAACGTCATCCTTCCGCCAGGAAATATAGTTCTTAACAGCCTAACTAAACAGTGGTTGCCAAGCGACACACAAGCTACCGTTAACGTACCGTTAGCGCATTAATATTTATTTATAATATGCGGTAATTTATAGGTATTAGGAATCCCGAATTATACAATGACGTCGACCGCAACTCAGCCAATCAGAACCCAGGACTGAGTGTCCGGGACTATTCAGTTTGAACATTTGTGTTCATTGTTATGTATTCATAGGAGTTGTGTCTTGTTTTTTTGGGCCAGAGGTGGACGCAGTGAACCGGGAGGCGTGTGAGAGGTTTGCTGCGGGTTACATCCAGTGCATGCATGAGGTGCACACTTTTGTCTCCAGCTACCCGGGAATAGACCCCACCATCGCCGCTGAGCTACTGAACCACCTCCTGGAGAGCATGCCCTTGAACGACGAGGACCGCCTCCGGGTGATGTTGTCGGACATCATGGCAGACTGTCCCGGCAATAACAGCACTTGGCCCCTGTCTGAGAGCATGTACACAGCACTGGTGTCCCCGGCGCCCTCAGCCTCCTCCACGGATGACAGCTCTGACCTGGACGAGACGGACTCAGAGCAGAGTCAAGTTTCTGGAGAGGAGGTTGAGAGCCAGGACGTCTTGAGTTTGCCTACCTTAACTTATTCCAAGTCAGTGTGGAGACCATGGTAGATAAAACAGGAATAGCCCCATTCATGTTTGAAAATAGAGAAATAATTCTTTGTATGGGATAGGCCTACTGTAAATCAGGATAAAGCTGCTGGAGTTACAATTTGTTGAATGGCATCTGAGAAGCTCTTCATGTAATTATTCTGGAATTGCAATTAAACTAATAGCTAAAATTTATTTAAAAAACAAGTATGTATTTAAATCCGCTTTGAAGAGGTCAATAACTTGTATATCTTCATATGGAAGTGCATTGACCGATACCTTCAGTGAAGGAGGTAAATACATATGTAAATATTTTCATGTTGAATATAGGCACGAGTGTATAGAAAATACCTGTCCCACTAGTAATACAGAGTTAGTTGTGTGTAGGCTATAAGTTATTTCTTATTTAGGATGTCTACAACTTTGTATTTATAATTGTCAAATGACTTGTTATTAGGCTACCTCAGCTGATTTGCCTATGCTCAAACACTGATTTTTAATAAATGACTTTTGATAAATCCCTTTTGTTTTTAATCTCATTTGCTTCTCCATGTACCAAATAAGCCAATGTGGCAAACAGTTAGTTCATTGTTTTTTCTAAACCACCTAACTCCTGGAATAATGTACTCAGCTTATTCTTGGCCTATAGTGAAGCACCTCATTCAACAAAATAACATTTCACACATAGAGGGATCAAACTATTCACAGTCGTTTTCGAGATATTAGTTATAATGCTGCAATTGTGAACCACTTGTGTGCAGAGATCCCTTAGCACATTGTAGGCATTTATGAGGTGTGAATGAGTAATCCACTCACTCATACCTTATATGGCTCAGGACTTACAAATGGGTTTTATAACAGCTTGGGTTCAGCTTTGTGGTGGTTCCGTCCTATCTTCATTTTTAAAGGGAAATAAAAGGCAATTTACTTTGATTGAAACATGCTATACTTCCAGCTACCGGTGGAAATGTCATTTTTAATATATGGACGCCTATGCATTTGATTCTGCACTGTTCACCCTTCAACATAGGACAATAAAAAGCTATTTCTCTGCTTTTGCCAATTTGCTAAATTTCTATGAATGATATTATTGGTAGGCTATATTGACAAATGGCTTACTCTAAAGTCACTGCCCAGAGGGGAAAAAAACAGGCCAGGAGTCTTATACATTCATTCACATGCTTTTCAAACTGGATTTTCAGACAGGATTTCTGTAGGCCTGGTGAGAGCAGCAGACAGTGTTCTGCCTCCGCACCATCAGCTCCCACAGCCGCAGATGAATAAGAAAAGAAAGCCACTCTAAACCCGGCTAATCTCTTCTGAGCTGCCACCCCTCGCGTTCCTGTGATGTCCACCATAGTGTGACTTCCTACACTGTCCACATGCATCCTGTGTTTAGAAGGAATCACTGCATCTCGTGAATTGATGGTGATGTGCAGTAATGAGATACTGAGCCTCAAACATTTGACACCCCATCTTTATATAGTATGTATGTATGTAACCCCAAAAGGTTATTAAAATAGCACCACAAAAAAACAAAGTAACACTGAAACTTCATGAATAGCCAATGCGGATAGCTCAGTTTTGATTAAAAAGTAATATTGAAACTTATTCCTAGCCCAAAGCATGACTCATGAAACGTGTCCTCGGCCTGAAACATGCTGGGACCGTCCTGTCAGATGTGTGTTTTGATGCCTGGAGAGGGGACACCGGATTTGCGGGACTCCAGACGTGCGAATGACCACCGCAGGAGGCCAGCTTGGAAATTTTCACACCTCGTCCTCAACATTGGAGGAAGCAAGGTGTGAAGTGACTGGGTGGGTGGCTGAGTGGGAAGGTTGCTTTGATCAAATCTGCTGGGCACGGAGCCTGCAGAAGATATTATCTATTTTATGGGGGTCGGACAGCCTTGATTGAGATATGAGGAATAAATCAAAGAAGAGGAAGGGGAAATTATCCTGGTCTCAGATAATACGGGATTACTTTTGTTCCCCTTCTATCAGATTTTAGTTGTAACACAGCCTATTTTTTTCAAAAGCTGTGATTTCCCCAGCCCCCGCTTTGTTTTAGTCATCCACACACTATAACAGAGCCTTGTTGGGACGAGAACTGGCAGAGAAGTTTAGCCTTGTAATACTCCATTTGGCTGTAAACTCCCACTGCTCTGTCTTTATTGAGCAGAAAGATGGCAAGTCACACTGACAAACAGAATCTGGTTTTCCTGCCCATTCACAGGAGAATTAGGTTATCCTGATCTCTGAAGGAGTCCACCAATTTTGGGGGTGTATTAATAATGAGAAAATCATAGGCTACGTTTTGAATATCGAGCCAGACACTGAATAAAATGCATTTTATCTGTATCCACAAGTTCAGTATATTGGACCAGATGTGTCACTTTTTCCTCCTATTTACAGGTGGCCTATCTGGGGCTTAACAGGCAATAGCTTCTCAAGTCGTTGGCACTCTTTAATTGTCAACTATTAAACTGCAACGTTAAATGAGTCTGGTATTTGTCTAAATTTGACTAATATATCACTCTGCAAACAGGCTCTCAGTAAAATGCAGTGAATTAGCAAACATTATCTAATTGGTGTGCAAGGCAGAAACAATAAAGCTGCTTATCAGCCCTCACTTTTGGTTTATCTTCTAATCCTGGGACTAAATATTGTAATTCAGACTGTCAATAAACAACAATAAGACAAAATAAATAAGATAATACTTTAATAGGCAAACATTGAGATATTTTAACAAATGCAACAGAATAGTCTCCATTTAAAAAAAAAACAAAAACAAAAAAAACAAAACTAAAATAAAATTACAGTAAAAGGTGCATTTTGTCAGCATCTATCCAAGAACAAAAATAGGCTACATAAAGACAAATGCAAAACCCTACAGACATACTTCAGGAAATGTGCAAGTTTCCATTTACATTATGGTATACAGTGCTCTTTCCATCTCAAACTGCAGCGTAACATTTAAAAGACTGGATAGAAGAGTCTTCAAAAACTCATCTGACATCTGTTTGAGTTGCTTTATGCCCGTGCAATAACCCTACACTTCAAAGTGACCACGCATTTGTTCAGAAGGGTAATGAGCTTCAGCTGCTACCACAGGATGCTCTCCTCCATATGAGGGGCTAAGAGAGACAGCTTAAAACACCTTTAAACTGGGTGAAACTACCACCATTTTCCTCATTTTATATTCCTCATTTCCTCATTTTATATGTAATATCTGCTCACCATAAAATCTGCTAGTCTATGGCGAAGACTGTCCTATAATTACAAAATTAAAGTATAATTACAAGTCCTATTTTTAAATATTATTTACAGTAAATGATAATCTCACATATTGGTCCCGTTTGCTTTTTATGAGGGTTTTTCTGTTATAACTTAAAAAACACATACACTGCTTTTGAGCAATGATTATTTTTCCGTATAAAAATATAGGTTTAGAGTCACTGACAGTTTCAAACATTTTAACAATCACGGAAATAAGTTATGGTTGAAGTTCAACTGATTGAGTGTTTCTCAGACTCAAAGGCAGCTGAAAAACAGTCAGTCAAAGGTTCACAACAAGTATTTAGTAAAAAGTCCATGAATGAAGAAATGTAGAGATGAACTTAAAAGAATAAAAACTTAAAGCTGCCTCTGGTCTCAAACATCAGCCAGTTGGTTGATGCTTGTATGACTTCTACTGTACTGCCTGGTCTGGGAGCGCGTACTGTATTTCCTTTATGGGGCTCTGCACCGTCTAAACAGTGCATACTGTAATAATAATATTATTATTAATAATAATTCCTTTAAGCATTGCACATGGCAAAAACTTTAACACACAAACAAACAAATCAATTTACACACAGATCCTGGCTCTTATAGATGTGCTCCTTATCCTTAAGTTCCTAATCTTGCCCAGTAGTTTTAAGCTGTTTCTTCACTGAAACCCACATCTATTTTGATTTCAACTACATTCAAGCTCTGCAGAAGAGCATCGACTGTATGAGTCACAAGATTTCATGGCACCAACACAGGTACATCTCATGAAAGAGAGCGAGACTGAGACAATGATGGTGGGTGTATCTCATAGCTGGTGCTATGAACCAGGAGCCCGGTCTCTGAGTCCTGTTGCATTGGGACTGGCTCCTCTCCGGAAGCGACTGCTGATAGTGACAGCCATGTAGAACAAGAGGCTGACAATCACTGGGGGGTCAGCGGTTGATCTTTGCCAGGTGAGGGATCAGTCCTGAGGATATTGAGAGGTTCATTGTCTGACAGAGAGGGGTGTCTGGCTAAGAGCCAGGGCCAGGAGAGGGGCAGGGGCAGGAGGTGAGGAGGGTGTTCAACAGCTCCTCCCTGGGTCTCCTGGTGCAGCCGACCTCCCCTGTCTCTGTCTCTGTGTCACCAATGTCCAGATCTGGCTGCTCCTGTGCCAGCGCTGCCTCTGAGGCATCCACACAGCATGAACAGACCTAGGCAGCACAAACAGATAACAGCAAGAGAAATATTGCAATTTAAAGTGGAAACGACAGACTGAGAGAGGCACTGTGTGTATCTGGGAGTGTGTGTGCATGATTTTGATGTTTGATGTTCTTTAGAGAAACATCTCACAACAAAACCAAGACAAAAAAGTGACTAAAGGCATCCTAAAATCTCAAAACATATCAAAACAGCACTACATGTACCACTAATCCAAATTTCTAGTAATCCAAAAGGGCACAAATGTGATTTAAATACATATGGTCAAAATTTGTAAGCACATTTTATGTTCCACAGCCAACAAACATTCAGAAACTTCAGTAGTGTCATTTTTGAAACTGCTCTCTAGCAGAGTTTGTGTGAATGAGAGAGAGACATGTTCTACCTTGATGTCTAAAGCGTTGGGGAGGCCGCCCCTCTTTATCCAGGGGTGAACCTCCATCAGCTCCTTCTTCTGGTCCTCTGTGAAGCGAGGCTGGCTCTTCTGCAGCTGCCTCAGCTTCTCTCTGTCCTCCCTAAGCACCTTCTGGATATCACTGGAGACCCAAACACACAGTCACACACACACATTAAGTCGCACTTCATAAACTGACAAAAGAAACTTCAGTTTTCCTAATTACACTGAACTATTCCATAAACAGTGTTTGCCACTTAAACCTCATTCAGTGTACATAACAGTTTCAAGTCTGATTCAGCATGTTTTTCTAGTGGTTTGTGTTTTTGTTGTCTGTGTGCCACCTAGTGGTCAAAATTTGTCACTGCAAGCAAGCAGGACATGAACACCAGCCACATGCTCACACAATAATGCTTAATTTTCAATGAGAGATGTCTGGCCACAGTCTCTCAAGCATAAATGTGAACAAATGGATACGTATGGTTTACATAGGTGAAGTAACAATTAGCCATTTTAGCAATTCACACAGGGCTGCAAGGGTGTGCGGGAGAATGTGGTAAATCAGAGATTTTTCCTGTAGCCCAGTTAAAACATGAGGAGTAGAAGAGACTTTGCTTGGACATGTTCTTAGCCTTTGCCATAGACTTTGGGTGGGTCTACTTTTGGGTAGGTCCAAACATTCAACAGAGTAATAACGTAAATCTCATCAAAGACTCATGTTTACAGTGTTTAAAGGGCCATTACACTACTCCTGTGCACAGGGTGCATCCTCCCACTCACCGCGAGGGCAGCTGATAGGTCATCATGACTTTGTCATCTGTGTTGGCCATGAGCAGCCACAGCGGGTCCTGCAGTACATACTTGATGAAGCGTTCATTCTGCTCCACTTCCATCGGCCTTCCCTCATTGCTGCTCATGTGACCTTTGACCTTCTGGCTGTTCTGGGAGGAGTCCACGCTGCCAAAGTAATTACTGCTGTTGTTGCTCCCTGAGGACACCCAAACAGCAGGGCATTAATTCAATGAAGAGTTATGCTGTGGTGTACACCATGTCAAAATATACATTATATGAATATACAGCTGTGCAGCACAATACAGATAGAACCCCAAAAAGTATAGAGCACTCTGAGTAGAAATATAGTCTTACTGTTTCATGTATTTGATGTCCTGATTAGGCGTATTGATGACTGATTCGATGTATTGATGTTATGATGTTTGGTGATTATTGTGATTTTTTGTCATTAAGTGGAAACATGGCACGTGAAATGCAGGACAACTTTTCAAGCAATTGGACAATAAAGTATTATCATATCATATCATATGGTATAATATCATATTGTATTGTGCCGTATCGTATCATATATTTTGAAACCTCAGTCCCACGATACAACTGGACACACCTGTTCCACTGCCAGACGTTCCACTAGCAGATGTCCTGCTCTTCGACGTTCCACTGTTGGACGTCCCGCTGTTGGATGTCCCGCTGGCCGAGGTTCCACAGCCGTTGGACCCAGAACCCATGGATCCCGAAGTGGCTGAGCCGGTGCCTGACCGGGAGTCCTCGTGGAGAAGGATGTCCAACATGTCACTGGATGAGGAGTTGGCATCGCTGTTGTTCCCGCCACCAGGTAAGCTTGCCTGTAAGAGAAAAGGTCAATATGATGCTACAATCCAGAAACTTGACCATGTTGATCCTCCTTCCACCAACTCCATCCTTAAAATAGAGGCAAGCGAAATAGCTCTGGGTGTGTTTTGAATGCTGCCTCTGCATTCACTGGGTGTATACTTCTAAAATGAGAGTGGAAAATTCTCCATCGCAGCAGTTATCCAGTACACACATAGCATGCATGTACATCGCACGGTGAGGCAGAGCACAATTACACACACAAGAAGTGTGTGTCTCTGTTGCATACACTAATACCCATGCAACCGATTTAAAGGAAGGCAAATCAGAACATTCGTTTCTAATAGGAGGTTGCCATTTCTTGTGCTTTTTGTGCTCCTGGTCACACATCTCTGTGGAATATTCAGGCAAGGGAAATGCTAAAACAGGGTTCCACTACACAACTTTTTAAGACACAATCTACTGATGATGTATGAGGTCAGGGATATGTTTTGAGGCTTGGTGGTCTTACATGCAAAATCAAGGAGTATATGTGTGCATGTGGGTGTCTATATACACATACTACTATGAATAGGTAGACATTTAATAGATGTTTTTCTTCACATCATTTTTTTCCAGCTCATGATGACTAGAGATTGTATCTTTTGAAAGGTTCTCAGTCTCATGCCGCAAAACCCCAGTGAAACCAACAGCACTCCAGGCAAGAAATTTCAATGGGTAGACGGTCGCAAATTTATAGAAATGAAAATAAATCATAAACAGGAAAAAAGAAGAAATCTTACAGTTGTAACTCAAATGAAGGCGGGATGGGATTGGGGAAGTGTGGAGGATTTCTGATGATTCGCCTACCTCTTGGCTGCAAGCCCTCAGCCTAGAGCACACTTGTCTTTCCCAACACAAACGCTCATACACAAAGGGCGAGTCCTTGGAATACGAGGGTCCAGGAGGACCAGGGAGACTGAGAGACGGCTAAAGGGTGTAAGGGATAACATCATGTATTAACACCCTGTGGTTCAAACCACAGATCATGGGACACATTTCATCTGAGGACTCTAGACTGTTTTGACTTAATACTTATGGCAATACAGATAGGTATGATAGAAAATAAAATGCTAGATTTTAATGTGATTCAACTGGAGGAATTGGCATGATAAAGCCAATGAGTCCTACTGACAAATGGGCAAATGTTTTGGTGGAACATCACAGAAGCCACCTAAGAGCGTTCAAGCAGACCACAATGAGCAATTTGACCGGGGCACTGACATTATATCCTGACAACTTAGCTGCTACCTGTCTTGGCAATGGCAGACTGAGGGGAGGGGAAGGAAAGAGAAAGAAAAGTGAGAAAGAGGAAGGAAGAAAGTTAGAGAAGAAGTTAAATTCCTTGTTTACCTGCTGCAGCTCCTTCTCCTTGGCCTGGCCGCCACTTGTTCCTTTTTCCCTTTCGGACGTGTTATTCCCTTGTCCTCCAGAAGAGAGCACTGTGCTGTCCTGCCGATCCACAGACAGCTCCAGCTGCAGCAGGTTGAGCTGCAGGGGTGAGCTGCAGCGGGACTGGAACAGGGGTGGGGACGCCTGGTCTCTGCCACCCGCAGACTGCGGGGTTGAGGAGCGAGATTGGCCCTCTGCAGGAACCTTGGAGGGTTCTGGGGCCGGGGGGAAAGAAAACTGTGGGGCCAGGAAACCGGCTTGAGGAACAAAGGGGTTTTGAGGATTGAATTGAGTTTGAATATTGAAGGAGGGCTGACCCGGGAAGGGGCTCTGTCCTGGATAGGCAGTTTGAGCAAAAGGCTGCGTTTGAGCGGGGAAGCCACCAGTCTCTGCCTGGTAGAAGGGCTGTGGAGGCGGAGGGCCACTGCCCATCGGAGGGAGCATGTAGTTGGGCAGTACCAGAGCGACGACGGGGGTGAC
>OMKZ01001200.1:10669-22454 GCA_900302535.1 Neoniphon sammara
CAGGGGGGCAGGGAGGGGCCTGGTTGACCTGGGTGTCCCCATAGCCTGTTAGAGTAGGGTCTGTTCGAGGGGGAAGGGAGTTCGTTCTGGGGTAAACCTGGAGGGGGTACGCTGGCATCACAGCAGGGTAGGCCATGGGGAAAGTGGACTGCGAGGTGTCAGAGGGGGACCAAGAGGTCGGGTTGAGGAGAGGAGGCCGTAGCTGCTGCTGTCTGTGATGGGACACTGTGCTGTCTGAAGACTCAATCTGCTTCACGCGCTTTGACTTGGTCTTCTTGTTCCGTGTGCCCCGACGTGTGGTGGGCTCTGTACCTGCTCCACCCTGCTTGCAGGACCTAGCAGCAGGTACAGCTAGAAGGCAGAGGACAAGTGTGTGAACACAGTGTGTTTTAAGAGGAAACATTTCAAATTGTCAATAAGGCTTTCTGAAGAATTCTGATGTAATGAGTCAGTTAGGGCTGGGCAATACATAGAGATATTTCAATATTGTGATGATGCTAGATATTGTCTGGGATTTTGGATATTTGTAATATTGTGATATCACATAAATGTTGTCTTTTCCTGGTTTTAAAGGCTGCATCACAGTAAAAGGATGTCATTTACTGAACTTAATACACTGTTCTAGCTGTTATTATTTGCGTCTACCTACTTGGTCTTCATATCCTCAGTACTAAGGGCTGTTTATCAAAAATACTTGTATGTAAATATCCTCTAAAAGCACCCATAGTCATCCCTACAATATCGACAGAGGTTTTCATTCAAAGATTTTCTGATATGTGATTTTGACTTTGTGGCGGTCAGTGGTACCGTTAGTGGTGATCTGTTCTCTCTGGCGCTCCAGGTACTGAGAGCAGTTGGCTTTGAGGCCTGTGACTTTTCGAAGTTCTTTGAAGCGGTACAGAAAAGCCTGTTCTTCCTTCTGTGTGTGGGCTGCCAAGACCTGCTTGGTCAGCCCTAACTTCTTGTAGGACTCCCTCTCCTGGCTGGGAGGTGAAACAGCATGAGGAGGAACCAAGAGGGTCTGGATGCCATCCGTTGTCTCCCCAGCTCCAGAGACATCCTCTATGATCTCTGCGAGGAGGACAGGGTGGAGACACGTTTAACTTCAGGTCAATGAGAGCTTGAGATTTACGTATTACAATTTTTTAAAAAGAAATCTGCAGTTGCACCTATTATAAATTCTGCCAATTCACCTGCATCAATCTGCTTCTTTTTAATAGAATTTGTTTTTCACATTTCAGGAGAAAAAACATACATTATTACATGCACATATTACATTCTCTGACGTATTTATTAATGGATATAAAATTGCATTTACCTGACTCTGGTTGAGGTTTCTTGTCCCCAACATGCACTATGGTGCTGCTGTAGCTACACTGGCTGGTTATCGACACCACACTTTCTGGTTTACTGGGTACAGGTAGGGGCAGGGAAGTGCCCACTACTGCTGTGGCCGTGTCGCTGGGCTTTTTGCCTCCATCATCCAGAGTAGGGAGACCAGGCTGATCCTTCAACAAGACGGGAGCTGCAAGAAGAAAACCAGAGACACTGAGTTTTTAGAGTCTGACAGAAAAGCTCATCCAATGTGGTTAATGGGAAAACCTTCAAATGTCAAGAAAATCTTCACACAAACGTACCTTCAGACACCTGCATGGCATTGGAGCCTTTCTGCTTGTCCTCATCTGAGTTTGAAGAGGTGGTGTTTGAAGAGGACTGACACTTCCTCTTCATGGTGATTGGAACATTACAGCTCTCTAAGTACCTAAACATAAAAACACACTGATGAGCCTTTTTTTCTCTGTTTATAACGTTAGCTTTGATCACTATTCCCTCTTCCCAAAAGCATTTCGGTACCAACCCCTCTTTACAAATTACAAAAATCATAGTAGTCACTTATCTACATTGCTACTGCACCATCACGCTAACCCCATAGAGGGATTTTTGGGACAAAGATGAGACAGTATACCACCCCTTTCACATGAAAATAATGGCAGTGTGTACAGGGGAAAAAGATTGAAAGGAAAAATCCACCCTCAGATACTCTTACACTGCTAGATATCATCAATTTGTGATGTTCAGTGCATCCAAGGAATTATTTTGTGAGGAAATGTTGTAATTTGCCTTTTTTGGTGTACCAACTTTTGATTCACTTGCTGATTTCCAGTATTTCAGAATGACTTTGAACAACTCTCACAGAATGGACAAGGAAATGCAAGGTTTTAGGGTGGATTTTTCCTTTAAGATCAGGGCTGAGGCTTTGGTCAGCATGCTATGAGATCCTGTAAACGTTTATGTTTCTACCTGATGACACTATCCAGACAGCTGATCTGCTGGTAGGAGTAGACGGTCTGGTCATTGAAGGCCAGATCCTCCTGGAAAGAAGTCCTGCTGTCCTCCATGGTGATGCCCGTCTCCTTCCACATCAGAGGGGCGGCCGAGTCTTTGGGCCTCACCACGGCTTGGCTCTTCTGCAGGGGCTCTACTGGAGAGAGGCCAGACGTTAGAAGGAGGGCCGGGGATGTGGCCTATACTTCAACACAAATCAAGACTTTTTCTGACAGGCTGACACATAGACAAAAACATTTCACCGGCTCTCTTTGGCTTTCTCTCCTTCTCTTTCTCAACGATACAGACAGTTATTAGTCGGACTTACTGCCATTGTTCCTCCTGTTGTCTGGCTTGGCGGAGGAGGCCAGGTAGACCTGGTGCTCCTGGCTCTTCTGAAGGTGAATTCCCTTACAGATTTCCTGGAAGGTTCGCTGTGGAAAAGAGACATGAGAGTCAATATAACTTCAATCAAATGATGATCAAATGATGAATCAAAGGATGGATATAGTGAAGAGTGTACAATGAATGTGTGATTTTAAGCTTGAAGCTACAAAGAGAAAAATGAGAGAAATAGAAGAAATGGGAGAAATATCTGACACTAACCCTAACTCTAGACAGAGCCTGACAATTAATACCAGCCTAAAATGATAGTTTATGTTAATGTGAGGCACAGTAATCAGAGTACAACTCCATTCAGCCTAATAGTTACACTATCTGCACCTACAAAAACACAAGTCTTCAATGCAAAAGAAATTTAACTTGGCCAATTTCTGATAAATGATAAGGAATAATGTTGACACCGAGGCTACAGAACTATAAGCCTCGGTGGCATGATCCTACCCAGAGTTTCGTCAGTCCCAGCACAATCAGGCTTTCAGGTTCATGGTACAAGTTAGACAAGCCAACACCGACTTTTTGCTATAAAATCCCTTCCAAGCATGACCACCTGGGCTGGCAGCGCGTTATCAAGCTGAAAAGTATGTGGCTCTACTTACAGGCTTGGCTTTGTGGCTCTCCTCCTCCTCCTCCAGCCGCATCTTGTTCCCGCAGCCGTTGTTTATGCTCTCGCTGGAAGAGGTCAAGCCCATAACGTGGTCGTTGCTGCACAGGCTGCCGTAGCCGCTGGAACCGGTGTTGTGAACCGGCTGGTCACACACACACACACACACACACACACAGGGAGGGAGGAGGGTAAAGGTGAGAGATGGAGAAATGCGGTCACAGGGCTGAAAGAATGTAGCAGTGCATTAAAAAATCTTGGTGTTGTTCTTTTTGTCCTGTCTTCACTCTCTTTTTGGTCTTAATGTGGTTCTAAGATTTCCAACATGCTGTGTTCTCTTGTTATTAATGTTTTGATTTTTTAAATCATTGTCTTTCCTGTTTTTTTTTTTCTTATCACTACTTTTTCCTCCTTTTATCATGGTTCAAATAAACTAAACTCTTTCTCTACTCCCCAAACTATCTACTTGCTTTTACAGCCTGACTGATACTGAATATTTGGGAGTAAAAACCTTCCAATGATATATTGGCCGATAGTTTTAATACTAACAACAGTAGATAATATCAACCAGCTATTATATCAGTCAGGCTCTCCTTGTTTGATTTTCTTTTTCCATCCCTTCTCACCTGCAGTAAGAGCCTGTGGATCTGCTCGGTGATCTCCTGTATGTCAGAGTCCATGCTCTTGGTCTCGCCCGGCACAGGGGGCGGGGCGACGAAAACATCCTCATTCACCGGGCCCCTGGGAAATAACAATAACAATAATTTCATTTCTGTATTTAAACACAGAGACCTGACCTGGATGGAAAGACAGGAGAGAAATGAGATACTCACATCCGGACTTTGTGTCTCCCGATCACAAAGGAGACCTTGCGGCTCCAGGGGTTGACAAAACTGGACCAGCTGGTGTCCAGGATGATGTATTCCCCGTTGCGTGCACAGAAACGGATCGATGAGTGGTCGAACGGCTGCCCTGCATACTGGAGGACTGAGGAGAGGGGAAAAAAAACAGCTCCAGATCACTGTGGGAATGGATTTCAAGTGCAGACAAGTTGTCCTGAAAGCTAGAAGTAATCTTTGTTCCACTCCATTCAACAAACTCACTCTTTCTGTGAATGGCCAACATGATTGGTCGGTCATTGGGGTGCAGGTGCAGGAGGACTGGGGTGCCAATCAGGTCCTGGGGGAGGTAACCGAGAAGTGGAACTGCCCTGATAAACACAAGACACATGACAAATTATTGTTTTAAACAGTTGCCAACTACTATTACTGCTTGTGGTAGTAATAGGTAGTAATAGTGATACCTTTGAAAATAATCATATTTTCATTCATAAATTTCCCTTATTTATTTATTTACTGTTTAACAAGAGTATTTTCTTTTTCATTTAAGATACTTTTAATTTATATTTTCAGCTTTCACTTCTTTTCCTTCATATTATGGTCTTTATATAATTTTATCATGTTAGTTAAGGCTCTTTGTAACTCAGTCTTTGAAATGTGCTATATAAATAAAGATTATTTTCATTATTACTTTAAAAAAAAAAATAAAACTTGGTTCGGAGATGGCATCATTCAGGCTGTTGCTTACCTCTCATCCACATCCTGGAACACACAACTCGGAGTGTGTGTGGTGGTGAAAATCCGCTTGTCAGTTGGGATTCTGGGTGCTTTAAGGAAAAAAAACACAATCGAGTTATTTTATTTGAGTACTTTTTCATCTCAACTAGAATGTCAGTTTGCTGTATTTTATAAAATGTGAGACTTTAGTGGAGAAATGATTGGAATTAGGGAGAAAGAATATGAAGTACACATTTCTTACACATTTTCCATCTTTAAAATAAATCTCAATTTTTTTCTAGACTTAATTTCTTGCCTGAATATGAAGATTTTCATTAGAGTGTCCAATATGATACATACTAATAGTGGCTGGGCAGTATCACTGTCATTATAACAACAAAAAAATACAGGATGTGGCAGTGATTCCACAACTACCTAAAATGAGCAGTATTCAAATATTGAAAGACAGTTTTTACATACTCTTCCGTAGTTTCAGTGTGACTGCAAAACTTTGAGACCTGAAAATTTTCTAACTGACATCTCCAAACTTTTCCACCTGGGCAGAGCAAAGGCAGTCAGGTCCTTACCGTCATAACCAGAATGAACCCGCTCAGCCAGCAGGAGGCAGCAGAACTGGTCCTCAGCGTGCACTGTGTCTTGGACCTTCATCAGGTACGGTGTCATGCGGAAGGGATAGTACTGCAGGTCCCCCTCACACTCCTTACCACCACTGGATCACAGTTAAAAGGAGAGCTGAGTTTAGTCAGTCTGATCTATTGCATTTGTATATGTTTTCTGTGTGGTAAAACAGCTCTTCTCATGGTTGGCTTAAGGATTTCGAGTTGCTGGACTCTAGGTGGCACTCTAGGTGGCACTGTTGAGCTATTTTCCATCCATACAGTATCTGTGTACTATTAGCATAGAGTGTGTGTCTACATGTGTGTCTTCCTGCCTGTATGTATGTGTCTGCCCTGGAAAAAAAGCATCAGATTGCAGCTACCACGGATATGACCGGAAAAACGAATTGAAAAGCATTTGGAGTGGAAAGAAAGTATGAATAAATACTAAATAAAGGTATGAGGACCAGATGGCCCGGTGCTGTGATTGCGCTCATAACTACCCACCTGATACGGCAAAAGAAGGACTTCTCCTGCATGCAGTCCGGTGGAGAGGACTCTGAGATGGGAGAGAGAAATGATTTAATTCATAAGAGAGCGGAACATGATCTCGCCAAATGCCAGCCCTTTACAGTCCTTCGGGTCTGGGTTTCCACTAGCAACTGGGCTTTCATCAGCTCCATCAATAAACACCAATGCCCTGCCTCTACATAGAATCAATTTAATCATGGCCAAGCTCCTATTTTGCAATGCTAACCAAAATATTTCCAGTCATGTATAGACAAATTCAGACAGGAAAGAGCGCCGCTTGGGTCCTTGGGCAGAATAGACCAGTTTTCTTTGGATGTTAGACAAAGCTAATGCATGGGAAGTCTTTGGAAATGTACCATTAAAACCAGTAATACAAAAACACGGTCCAAGGCGCTTACCCCATTGAGCTTTCCCCAGTGAAGGCCACACCAAGCTCCAACACACTGATGCAATGTTTTTTCATCAGTTCTTGCCACGTGAATTAAACTGCACTTAGTGTAATGAGACAGAGGACCTTGGCTACATTTTCTACTGGGTTTGACTGGATTTCAATGTGTAATTATAAAGACTTCCCATGCACTAGCCTATTCTGATTTACAGGCTTATGCTTGGAAATCAGCCTGTTCTATCCAGCTTAACTGTCACTGGTAAATTGACTCTGAGAGGCTGGCATCATCACTTTATTGAGTTTATGATTGACTTAGGTCAGAGCAACTTGAACTTTATGTGCCATGTTGGGGGCAGGCAGTGCTTTGTGAAAACCTGATTTGGTTGCCAATCCAGTGCATCAAAGTATCTAGTTTATGATTTTTCTTGCTTGACTTTTCTCGATTTTTTTCTTATGCATGCAAACAACTTTGATGAAATCTTCCAGACATGCCAAAACAGAGATTGCAATTATGGATACTTCAGTGGCATGACTTGGGCTCTTATCTTGTATTTACTGTCATACCCATAACCGCAATCATAACAATCTAGGCAGCCTTTTCACGTACTCTTGCAAGGCTGGTGTTTCTTATCTGATGCTCTTACCTGCGCCCGTGCACATGCTCCAGGAAGGCAGGCGGTAAGGCGTGGTGAAGCTGTAGAACACGCTAACGTCCTGCGGCGTCAGGAACTCCACAAACTTGGCGTTCTTGAACACATCCCGTTTGCAGTTGAGGATGGAGGCAGCCTGGTCAGAAATATAGACTATTCTTCCTGTGATGAGAGACACGGCCACCGCGAAGATGTCCTGATGGAGGGAAAGATACAAAAGTGAAATTAGTTTTTTGGGGGGGAGGTGGGATATGAACACTTTAATTATTTGACGGGGATTTTAGTGACTCACATTGTTTTTGAGGGTGTATTCAGAGGTAATGCTGTCTATCTCCTCTATGGTATAAGAAGACACGTCAAGGCCTGATGGCTGACTGTCATTGATCATCAGCAGCTGGTAGTACTCTTCATTGGCTGTGACGAACAAAAACATAACACACAAAACTGAATAAGTGATGGGTGGAACCCAGTGAAAAACAAAGTAGTAATATGAGCCATATTCTATAGAAAACAATCATGGAAAAATCCATTTAAGAGTGATGTAGTCTTGATGAGATCATGTAGACATTAGATCACAAGGCTGTGTATGAGGAAAAATGGCACAGTACTAAAACATGTCACGTCATCCCACTGCTAAGATGATGGCATTAGTGTATTACAGTGTAAAACCCCCACCCACCAACTTCCATCTGTAAACATTTAGTGAGGCTGGAGTGAATCCTTTAGAGACCATTACATGTCGAAAAGTACGCAAATTGTAACCCGACACTTGCAGTAACTTAGAGATACGCAGACAGAGCCTCCCATGAAAAAATGAGTAACAGACGTGAACCTAGATAAATTTTTTGATTCTACTCCGAGCTGAAATAGCACCAAATTGCAAATTTCAGCTGGTGAATAAATCTTTAACAGAGTTGATGCTGCTTTAGACAGATTTCTATGACTTTTCCAAAACTTTTAGGAATTGTATTTTAAAATTTACTGATTTTGCCAGGCTTTCCATGGCCATATGAACCCAGTATATACATATGTATACTGTAGATAGAAACAGGCCAAATGACAGGAAAGCAGTGGGCAGGTGTTGGCAATGACACATGAGAAGGTGATGGATGAGTGCTCTTACCTTCCACCTGCTTGACACAGCGCAGGGCGTATTTGAGGGTGTTGAGAGTCGTGGACTTGTTGCCTTTGCTCCTCTTCTCGGCAGGGAGGTGAAGCTTCAGCTCCTTCAGAGTTTTAATCAGCTCTTTCTGGGTCTTGGCTTTGGCTGACTCCTCACTGCTGCAAGACGCATGAAGCACATGCAGAGAGGCAGGTCAGACACTGCAGCAGGTGGTAGAACCCCATCCTAAACCCCACAGTCCCGAAATAGTCTAATCTAGAGGGAAAAATACTCACAAATGGTCAATGAGAATTTGATTTTTAAAAGTGCACAATGCAAAATTGCTGGCGGTTGATTAAAATGAGGACCATTTAGACTCATCTGACCAAAAAATGCAGAGTAAGCATGTAATTTATCAGTGATTCAGGCCGACGATGAGAACCATGTAGACGTAACCATTTCATGCTTATTCCATGTTTGCTGTCAATTGAGTCTAAATGGTCCTTGACCCTTGGTGATGTTTGCATAGTGCACCATTAAGGGAATCGAGGTTTGATCATCAAAGCAAATGAGATCATGAAAAGTGTTTGTATATTCCATATTCTAGTTGTCAGTCATGTAAACAGTTCTGGATGATCAACTAAAGATGAGGCCATCATCCTGCAAGTAATTTAATGAAATGCTTGGTGACACAATGGTGGTGTGCGCGCTTACCTGCAGCCACTGGTGGAGGGGTTGTCCTGCTCCGAACTCAGCAGGCTGAAGGCATTTGAGCTGCTGGGAGGAGACGGACTGTGGGAGTTGGAGCTGTGGGGGACAGAGGGAAAAAACGGCGAGAGTTTGAGGAACTGTACATTCGATTTTCTTTAATGAGACATTTCACAGCGGAGGGAAAAAATAACTGAAATCACCTTGGAAAGAAAGAGAGAAGAGAGATGAATAGAGACAGCTAGCAGAGAGACTGAACTGCATCTGATGCAGAATCAAATGTATCTGATTCTCATTATGTCTGACTGCTTTTACAGAACATTCCGTTTTCTGGCCAAATCTGAGCACTGAGTCGACCCCACTGATTGGAAGAACAACACAAGACAATATTCATCTAGCAGCTGGTGTTTGGTGTGGAACGTAATGACGGAGCTGTTTTTCTGATATTTCTGAGGCACACAATTCTCATCATATTCTATTGATTCAATTCAGTTCAATTTAATGGGTGCTTATTGGCACGACGTAGAGATTCTATATATTGCCAAAACAGCGTCTCCCTCTCATCCCGGTTTCTATTTATCCCTGTCTAAATATGGTATGTCCTTTTCAAAGCAAGGCCCCATGTGTCTGTGGTGAAACTACAAAGAGCTGAAGGACATGGAGAAGGCAGGCTTTGGTTGGCTCAGTCAACTCTGCTGTGTGTTTGTGTGTGTGTATGTTATGTGGTCCACTGTATTAGCCTACAAGCTTAACAGTGCACTAATACGCTCAGAGACTATCAACAGCTCTCTAAGATACTGAGTCACTACAGATACTCAGGTTACTATGAATACCTGGCTTATATGGCTCAGAATAGAAAGCACCTTGACAAAAAGCCACTCCAAGCACAATCAAGGATCTAATTCTATTAATAAGTTTAGCCTAGTAAACACAAGAGGTGGTCGTATTGTAAGGAATTACAGAAATAAACATGGGAAATGACCTTGCAGTGGGTCTTTTCAATTATTAATTATTTCATGATTTAATGATTATTGTCACTGTTGATTCATCTGTTGATGATTTTTTGGTTAACTGAGGAATTATTTCATCTTGCAACTGTCAAAACTAATGATGAATGGTATTTACAAAGTGCCCAAAGATAATGATAACAAATGCAAACTGCATGGATCTAAGTGTGTTTTCATTTTTGATGAAACAATAGGTGAATGAAATATCATAATATGGGCTGGTTGTGAATTCTAGCCTGTAAAATAAGTTGATTTTCTGCCAGTGTAGTAAATGGTTACTTTGATGTGGACATGTGCATCTCTCATTAACTCTGCACAATTCAAAAGACAGCCCGCTTCAAACCTGAGGTCACTGTCACCTTCTAGGAGACCTGAAGTGGTTCAGCAGCTCTGTGGATGGAGCACAGTGTGTAATTCAAGTTCAAGTTCAGGTTTATTTAAAGCCCAAACTGGCACTGTTTGCGGTCTCAAAGGGCTTTACAGGCTCACAGCTTTACAACAAACAAAACAGACCGACACCCCCTGACTTAAACCCAGCCAGTGGGCAAGAAAAAAACTCCCCCAAACCCAAAGGTAAAATTACCACTGGGACTACCTGTGCTAAAAATGTATGTGTTCACAGTGTTGTCAGGTGCTTTGGATGAAAGCATCCACCAAATGATATGCAAATGAGAACAGGGATGCACCATGTTTTTTGTTTTTTTTCTGAGGCAGATAGGGATATCTGATAGCTCCACATCCATAACGGCCAACATGGATACCAATGTGCATTTTTGTATTCTAAGAATTGCAGTACAGATGCAGGTGCAAAACAGATTAAGTTTTCAAACAAGCCTGTCTTAATATAACTGTTTTTTTTTTTAACTAAAAGACCATGTCAGTTTGTATTAAGTGAGTGCTAGCAAAAGAAAATCACAAGAGCAGATTTCAAAATCAACTGACAATACAAATAATACTGGACCGATATCGATATTGCTTTTTAAAGCTGATATGGTCTGATAGTCAACCAATATATTGGTCCATCTCTAATTGAGAATATGTTCCATGCCTGGTTTCTCTCTTCAAACCAAAGCACCATGTATCTGCAGTGAAAGACATGGAGAAGAAGTGAGGCTTTGGCTGGCTCAGTCAACTGAACTGTGCGTGTGTTTGTGTAGTTCACTGTATTAGCCTACAAGCTTAGCAGCTCATTAATAGTTCAGTCCACAGCTGTCTAAGATACTGACTCATCTCAGATACAACTCAGGTTACTATGAATACCTGGCTTATGTGGCCCAGAATAGAAAGCACCTTGATCAAAAAGCCACCTCCAAGCACAATCGGGGATCTAAATCTATCAAAAATAGCCTACTCAAGAATACAACAGCTGGTTTTAGCATCGACAGACTGAACAAGCATTAGTGTGTGAGACTTACAAAGAGTTTAACAGAGTGGGCTAATTGAAAACGTGGTAGTAAGTCTGTGGGCCACCCTCTGTGGACACGTGTTGCTGAATAAGAGCGCTCAAGGAGGCAGAGAAGGGTTTCTACTCTGTGGAGGGTTTTTTTTTCTCCCCAGAACGCCGGGCAAGGTGGCCTTGTCTGATGAGGGATTTAATTAGAAACCGTCCACTGAAAGGCCGTATGCCCCTCCTAGCCCTTACCTCATCAGCCCTGTGTGCATGTGTGTGTTTGTGTGTGTGTTAACGCTGAAATGAGTAGTCGATTATCAATTAATCATTTGACAAAAATATAATCAATTATAAATTTGACTTAAATGATTATTCAGCCATCAAGCAGACTGTTTTCTGTTTTATTTCTGCTTAAAACCAGACGGGATGTTTCACATCCTTTGCTGTGTGTGTATGTATTGTGCTGTATGTGTATGTGTGTGTATTTGTGTGGTAGCTCTGAAACAAT
>OMKZ01001201.1:0-11028 GCA_900302535.1 Neoniphon sammara
TGCTGTATGTGTTATAAATCATTCTTTAAAATTCCACATGAGTAAATTGTCATAGGAAAAAGAAAAAGGAGAAAAAAATAAAAAATAAAAAAATAAAAAAGCAGCACAACCACAAACCAAATAACCAAATCAAACCGTCCCCAAAATAAATTGATTCTTCTTGAACAGTTACTGTAGAACACAACTCAGTTGATAGTTATTTGTTTCAGTCATATTATTTTTTCATCAAAAGTTTCAAACCATAGGGGAGGACATTTTGTAACTAAACCATACAAAATAGGAAAAAAAGGGGGGAACACAATGTTGACACAGAGGATGTGAGAGGAGAGGATGGATGGGTTTGTTGAACTGGAACTTGAAAAAGCACACAGGATGGCACATATCAATGAGCAGCTCTTTTTCCCCTCTCCCCAATCCATCCATATGTAGAAATGGGAAGGGAAAAAAATAGAAAGACTGAAAGACGGAGTGCTTTCGTCATTCATTAGAAGGGAAAGGGAAAGAAATGAAGGAAGGGTGCCTAGAGGGTCTAACAGTGTGAGAAACTTCAGTGAGATTTTTTCCCCTTGCTATAAAAAGAACTGAACGGTGCAGAAATATTCTTCTTTTTCTTTTTTTTTCTCCAAATCATCAAACAGGTGAAAGAGATTTTCATTTTTTTTTCTCTAGAATAAAATCAAGACATTTTTCTCAGAAACAGTTTCTCATAGTTTTTTTTTTTTTTAAGTTCATTTAAAAATTTTCTTCACTCACAGACGTGACAAGCCCCTGTTCTTTCATTTCAATAGTCTTTGCGAAAATATAGAGTAGAACAGTCTTCTTTCCTTGTCTGTCCACTGCAGCAGTAAACAAATACAGTTTAGGATCCGACAGAGCACATCGCAGGAGATGGGGAGCTGTGTGTGTGTTAAGATTTGTGTGTGTGTGTGTGTGTGTGTGTGTGTGTAGGCATTTGCACTTATGTACTTGTATATAGCTTTTCGGGAGTTGGGTGTCTCTGTGTGCATCTGTATCTCGGCTATGCGTCTGTGTCAGTGTGTGTGCAGCGGGTGTCGCGTGTCTTCACACTTCAGTCTGGAAGTCTCCCTCGGATGAGTCGGGCGTGTTTGCAGAGGAGGAGTCCCAGGTCTTGTTGTGCAGCTCCATCCGATCCTTCTGCTCCCCGGGCACGATGGACAGCTCGGGGGTCATGGTCTTGAAGCTGTCCCAGGAGCGCTGGTCCTCCGGGGTTGACTTGTCCTGATGGAGGAGGGGCGAGGGGGAGAGGGAGAGGGCCAAAGAGGAATAGATTAAAAGACAAAGAATCTCCATTGAAAACAGCAGGAGGGGGTAAGCCCTGCCTTTAAACCACCGCTTTGGCCAAGGAGAGAGAGAGCGAAAATAAAGATTTGGAGATGGATAAATTGAAAACACGTGGCGAATTTGATCTAATGTCTCTATCCTTTTGCAGCTTGCAATTATCCACATACCCACAGAGAGGGCATAAGGCATGACTAACCATTAATAACTCAGTGCCACTTCTTTGCCATTATTTTTTTAGATCAATAAACCATATGCCTGCTGAATACTAAAAATACAGGACCATACATAGATAATAAGCACTCCCCACCTTTCTGTCATCAAGCTCTTTTCCTTTCACTTTTTTTTTTTTTACATAAATAATACCTTTAAATCCCACCTCTCCCAATCAGTGAGGGTGAGATTAACTGGAGCTGGCATGCAATCTCTAGGCTCAGGTCTGTGATCGCTGCATGTGGCCTGCAAAAGTGCTCTCCATGCATGTAAAATACATGTTTGGGGATTAACTAAAATGGAATTAGAGACAGCATTATACATCAGATAAGGGCAATTATTCAAATCGGGGGATCTTTATCTTGCAGAGATAATGATTTTATAGATACTGTAGACATATGGGATAGCTAGCCAGGATGACTCTTGGTGGAGCAAAGAAAAAAAAAAGAAGAAAGTCTACCCTAGATGCTTCACTCATGCAAGGCAATGACAGTCCCAATGACAGCAGAGCTATTAGGACTGCATGGCTCTAATCTGAATATGAATTCATTCTGAATATGAATTCATAGGATCTCCAGTGTTTCTTGCATGGCTGAGTGCACTGCAAAAAATCTTAAGTCATTCTTATCTTCAGTCTTGAAATCCCGTTAATCTTCAAACAAGTGAAAAAATCTGTTAGAGAGATGATAAAATCCCACTTGTGTACAGTGCAGTTTCACTTGTTGCAGGACTTTTTCTGGGAAGAAGCATAAATATGTTGAAACAAGGCAGAATAAGGCAGATCAGCCCATTAGTTTCAATAAAATGATGCTTGGTTCAAGAAGATTTGGGAAAAAGGTTGATTAGCATTGGAAACAAGTGGGGCTATCTCATCCCCCTGGCAGATTTGTTTGAAGAAATACAAGATTTTAACACCAAATATGAGACTCAATGACTTGATGGGACTGAGATTTCTTGCAGTGTGCTTTGTAAAGACTGTGCCAAGTCTGTATTAGAGAATGAATTCAGCGACAATCTCTAATGCGCTTACCCCCATGGGTGTGTATCTGAACATGTACATCTACATGCAAATATTTGCATGCATGTAATCCACAGGAATGGAAATGTTGGATTACTGGATCTGCTCTTCCAACGCCTCGCCTATCGCAACATCTTTTTCATCCTATCCCTCTTGCAGTCCCGTCTTCCCTCCATAGCACTCATACAGTACAACAGATGCACTGCAAGTCTCTTTCAGCATGTTCACCCCCTTACTCCCTGTCTCCTTCTGTGACTGAGACGCACACACACACGCAGACACACATATAAGCACACGCACACACACTCATTGATCTGCAATAGCACCACATTCCCTCCTCCCTTGGCTGTGTGACGTTCCTCGCCAGACCGCTAGGGGGCAATATCTGCCTGATTATCATTCTGCCTGCGTCGCAGCCTGACAGTTGGTAAAATGAATACAAAAGGCATAATCTGGGAGCCAATTTGCATGCTAAACGCTGGCGAAGGAACATTTTGTAATGCAGGAGTGTGGGTAATGCTGCAGTTAAGCCCAACTTTATCCCTGGGAGACTAGGCTAACGCGATTGTGCTGCTAGTGCATGTCTATCCTTTCCCTTTCGCCATCTCTGTCTGCCTCCATGCCTCCTTGCACCCTCCCCTCCACCTCCACCCCCAATCTCATCCCTCTCTTTTGCCTCTGCTCCCTCTCTGCCAGATCCCCTCTACTTACACTCGACGAGTTCTTTTCACCTCCGGCAGACGAAATGCTCCATCGCTTTTCCCTCTGTGGTGATGAAATGAGAGGGAAAAGACAGGAGGGAGGACGAGGGAGAAAGAAAGAGAGAGAAGAGGGGGGAATCACAGTCACTGACAACTCTGCCCTGAAACAATAGCATTGTTCCCACACCTTCAGCGGTGAACAGGCAGTTGTTGCTGTGCTTACACATTGCCCCCTTTTGTCTCTCTCTCTCTCTCCATCTCTCAATCCCCCTCATGGATTCTCTTATGAGAACATACATACACATTCACACTTCATACAAAAATGAACAGAAATATACAGAAAAAGGAACTGGCAATGTCAGTGGTGGAACACACTGTATTGTAAAGCAATATCTTGACCTGTTAAACTTGAAAACGGAGGAAGCACGGACGGAATAATCTAAGGAATCTACATGCTACCAATAGCAACTAATGCAAAGGGGATAAAAGAGGGGATAGCATGTGTGAGTAAAGCGATCTAATTCTTAAATCCTGAGCCATAACAGTAAATATACAGCGATAGAGGCTAAATAATGTTGACACTGGTGCATGGAAATGGTATCTAAACTAACACAACACATCAAGCGGTTAAAGTGGCTATAAACCAGACATTGCTGACTCTGTGTTCTAACTCTGGCTTTAAACACATAAACCTTTCCTCCTTGTGCTGTGACTCTCTGACTTATCTTTTATTTTGTTCCTGTTTTTCCTTCCTCCGCACAGTCTTGTCCCTATCTACATTTCTTAATATGTATTTAAAGGTGCACTAAGCAAAATTGACAAGTGGGGACTGTTTAGACTCAACTGACAAAAAATGTGCATAAGCACAACTTATCAGTAGCCCTTTTCAGGCTTGTATTTCTTAGCTATAGCTCGATTCACATTTGTCCTGATTAACCCAGGCCTAAGTCCTGGGCTAAGGACTCACGCTTGAAAATCAAAGCCCAGGGTTAATGTCTTCAGAACACTTGTAGCACAGTTTTGATTGGGCAGCAAACATTCAATTGTTTTGTTCTAAACTCTACATAGATCTTAACCCATAACTTAACCCTGACTTTTTGAGGACATCCCCAAAAAGTCAGGGATAGCCCTGATCCGGAATGGGGTTTAGTAAGCCCTGGGTGGGGATAATGGTGGGAATATCCCACATTCTGATTTGAAGTGTGAAATGACTGTTAGCACAGGGCTAATGGAGGTGTAAGCACAGGGCTAAAGGGGGTCTTAAACCCAGGGCTAAGTGTAGTGCAAAAAGAGCTAGTCAGTTGGGCTGATGGTGAGAACCATGTGGACTCAAGCAATAAAATATATGCTCATTGCACATTTATTGTCAGTTGACAAACTAAAACATCCTCACTTAAATCAAGCTGCGACAATACACCTTACACCTTAAATGTAGCTTTTCACCAATTAATTTCATCAATTCTAAACAATAACTTTGGCCTGTCATGTCCAAATGCATGTATTATGTATTTGCAAAAGCATATTTTCACCGCTCACATATAGTATTATGCTGACAGCCTTTCCTCAGAAATCATAAGTTAAGGACATTATTCAGGCGGAGAAAAACTAATGCGCTACATCATGTATAGAACATGCACAAACAGTGAGCATGACAAAGCTAAGTGTCCTCTGAGAGAAGTCGGAGTTTGTAGGAGCTCAATAGGCAAAATACAGATGAGAAAAGGGTGTTAAAGCCATCTACTGACTTGTCTTAAGAGGCCTCGCCTACGGGATCAGGTGGATGAGCCACTCTTCTGAGAGAGTGCCCCTCTTTTGGACCATGGAATGGAGATTATGTCTGGATTTGGATTAGCAAGGTGGCAGGCGGGATGGTGGGATGACGGGGGAAGACGGGTGTTTGTGGGTCAGTGGGTTAATTTTACCTTTGTTGACTTGGATGCCCATGGTTCTGTTGATTGTCTGGCTACATTCAAACTGGGACATGACAACAAGCATGCAACACAATGCCCAGGCAGCCAACAAAAGACATAACAAAACACAAAACAAAAAAAAAACAAAACAAATGAAATTAATATAAAGTTAACCAGTAAGGTAAAGAAACATTTAGAAAAGACAGACATTGAGTGAGAGGCCCGCATGAAAGAAACTCAAATGACATATATACATGATAACAAAATGAAAGTGAAACTGAACATCAAAAAATGTAGGAGCAGACTGAGTGGATACCAGAACATGACTTTGGTTTTACAGCTGTCAGTGGGCTTTGGGCCATTGAACCAGAACTCTGTTTGAAGCTCTCTATTTGTTCTCTGCCCCTCCTATGTCGCACTTTATTTCATTAGACCCTCCACATAATGACAGAATGTAGAGTGCCTATTCAGCAGCAGCACATTTTATTAGGGGCACAAAAAAAAAAAAAAAGATGTAATTGGGCATAGCAGTCTTTAGCACCATTTACCCCTTAGTTGGGAAGGAATTTGTGTCACAAGTAATAAGGCCCTTCAAAGCGCCAAATCTGGAGAATGTAGGGCAAATAAATTCCATTAGTGCAACACATTGCAAACAAACGAGCAATCAGACACACAGGCTTGCCTTGCTGCAGCCTGGGCCTGTGCAGTGCAGCGCGGCGCAATCCAAGGCCAGTGCTCTCCTCTTGAAAACAGTTCGAGCTAGCGTTTCAGCCCTTTTCACCTCCTTTTAATTGGCCCAAGGACACTAAATGAGCTAAATTAGCATTGTGCCTCTCAGTGCACGAAGCCAGTGTTAGGCTTGTTCCGCCCGGGCTAACCATCTCCTCATTAGGAGCCACTGATAGAGCCAGTGTGCTAACGCTACGCTACGCCAGCCCTTGGTTTTAATGGGCAATTTGTGTGGAAGGGAGAAAACAGTTGATGAGTTTATACTCGGTGCGGAGAAGGGGGCAAGGAAATAATTAAAAACAAGCTAATGAGAGGAATTAATTATTCAATTAATGCCTCAATCGTGCCGCTGAGGGCTGAGTTTAGAGGGAGAAATGGGGAAACGAGGAAGACAGCAACAGAGAAAATGTCAAGCCGTGAGGACGAATAGAGGGGAGAATGAGATATGAAGAGGAAGAAGAGGGGAGGACTTGCTTTATTGCTGGAATGTGAAATTGAAGCCCCTCAGCTTAATGCCAGCAAATTGACTACCAGGACCTTGGGGGTTTGGAAGAGCAGTGAAATTGCCCTCACTGAATCAACAAAAATTGGGCCTTTGTCATTTAAAATTATACATCTTCATTTTACATGACACATGCTCAAAGCATACATATTACCTTAGCCAAATTTCCCTTCAGTAGCCTAACAACATCGCTGGAATTTCAATAACGGCCTCTAATCTTAACTGTGAATGCATAAGGAGAGCACTGCCAGTCTCACCTCACATTAATGGGGCAGACTAATGGAAGAATCATCTTTCACTACCGGAACATATTCTCACATATAGTCTAATAGACTAGGATTTCACCATAGAAATCACACATACGCCTACAGCCATTTGGACTGAGATGCAAATACATCTCTCATAACAGAAGTCACTTCCTGCCCCTGCTCTGATCGACCGTGAGTAAAATCACAACAAAGTAGGGTACTTATTTCCTTTGTCTTTCTCTCCATCCCACTGTGTTCCCCACAACTCTTCACTATCTATGTGGAGAGGGAAGCCAAGCACGCTTCATTTAATCAAGAACACAGCAGACGACGGGATGGAAATATATCCCATTTGAGTGCTGAAAAATGCATCAGCTAGGCTATTATGGAGTGCACACTCACACATGCGTGCGCATACACACACACATACCGACACAGAGAGGAATGACACTGCGTCATTGGGCACCGCATGCAACTTTGTGTTATGACATTCTGAACCCTGTTGAGAGGGAAGAGAAAGACGGGATAGCTGCACGTCGATGGAAACGACGACAGAGGACAGACGCTGCTCTAAATATAAACATTAGCACAGATGCTAGGGTTAATGCATACTGCAGTACACACTAACTGCAGCCGGTCTGCCTTTCTGCCTCCCTGGCCAACCTTCTGTAACCTCATTCATACACTGTCTCCATTATGGACAACACAATGAAGATGGACTCCATCCCTCTGCAGCCATATGAGCCCTGCCACAACAAGCACTTTAGACAGAAACAGAGAGGAGCTCCAACCTAGAAATTGTTCTCACAATTGCCAGGAAAATTAAGCCCACTTTTCACCACTTCCAGCTCAATCTTACTCCTGTTTCTTCAGTGAAACTTATGATAATTATAAGTGCTGTCAGTAGCATATCTTTGTTTTTGCTGTCTGACAACTGCATGAAAGTAACTTGACTCAGTTAAAAATTGCAGCTGTGACGTCAATAAGATGAGGCTAACAAGCTAGCATAAACCCAACTTCTTTGAGTCTGTCTCCTTCAAGAAATGTAATGAAATGAAACTGATAAAGAAATGTTATACCCCTTTCTGCACGACAAATAGGCGACACATGAGTACAGAAACGAGAGGAGAAAATAAATACTTGTGTCTCAACACGCAAATGGCAATTTTTAGGGCAAGTTAGCCAGTTAGCATTTGAGTGTTTTATTTCCAAGTGGATTTTAAAGGTCAAGAAAATGTGTGACAGAGGACAAGACAAAGATGTGGCATTTATTTTTGGACCACAGGAATAGTTTCAACAGCTTCAGCAGCCAGAAGAAATGGACAAGGTGAATTAACATTGACATTAATGGGGACTCTTGTTATATGGTGTCTGCCTTCCCTGTCCTTCCGGTCACTTCCTTCCCCTCAGTTTTTATCTATTAACGCTAACACTGAGTCATCACTTAGAGGTTAACAACCTGCAGCTATCCGTGTAGGAGATAGAGTGAAGGGATTAGCACCAATTGCTAACATACTGAATGGGTAAGACATAGTTAACAAAAAGCATAGATGGATGATATAGAGAAAAGAGGAAAGCTAGAAAATGGAAGATAAAAAAAAATGAGCGAGTCTGAAAGGCAGAGTGTGAGAGATCAGGAGATTGAAGCATGTGGATTCTATCTGTGATGGTACGTGTAATGCCCAAGACCACTTTAAGCCCACTGCACTTAGACAGAAAATTGGATAAGATGTGAAAGTCGAAAAAAGGTGTGTGCGTGTATGTGCGTCTACAGGACATTTTCTGATATCCACTCATCTCTTCGATGGCCAACACAGAGATCCTACCTTTCCAGAGGAGTAAAATGGATCAGTTCTGTCCTGACCCCATAAGCCTTTGTGATAGTTCTGAGAGCCTCTCATCAGCACCCATACAAAGCGTATCGTGTTTGGTCCTTTTTAGTACCAAGGGGTTTCACTGAGCTAGTTTATGGACAGATTATCATGGTTTATGAGGTGATTATAAACCTGTTTGGATGGGTCATTGTTTTTATGAATCGACTTATCACTTTTAAGATCATTAAGTTTAATTCAGGCACTGAATTGGACACAACAACTATAGGGACTGTCACAGAATGGAAGCAGGTGCTACATTAATCACGACACAAACCCCAAAAACAGAACAAAACAAACAAACTCCCATGTTTGCATCTTTACATGGGAGATACACCCAGTCCTGCATCAACCCACCTCACAAATCCACAGAATAGGACTTGTTGGATATTTAGTGATACATCCTCCTTGGTTCTTTAGTGACTTTGTTTAGTCATAATGTAGCTCAAAATGGATTTGCATGAGAGCTGACTGAGGAGTGGGCAATAGCATTCATTAAACGAATGCAGAAGCACAAGGGGTACAAGCTGTGATGAGCTATCTGTTACACCACCACACCACTAGGGGGCCATCTAGCCTTTAAGCTCCTCAAATCCAGTCACTTCACTATGAGTTGACAGTGCTGACAGGCCACTAGCCACGGCTGATGACCAGCTACATGGAATATAAATAGTTTGACACTGTCTGTGTTGTGTTTAAAAACATGAGTTAAAGTAGGAAATGCAAGACTTTCCAGTGTCCTCTGGTGTGCAATCAAAAAGTCCAATTCTTTTTGAATTTTTTTGACATTATATATAGAATCTACCACAGAATGTTTACAAATATATTTGAAAATCAAAAAAATGGTGGCAAAAATGTATTTGCAAAAGTAGGCATTCATGCAAAATACACATTAGTTGTGAAAAAATATTTTGGCTTTAGATACACTGATTCATGAAATTATGTTCTCAACAGACTACATGATGAAAGTGTGTTTGCAGTGTCCAAAATGTACTTGGAATGAATTTATATACAAACACAATACTTTGCCATTTTTGTATATATTCTGAATTATGGCTGTAGATGAAATTATGTTTTGTTATTTTTTTCATCCACAGGTACACACAGTGTCATACTATGAGGTAATTACGTGGTGTCAACCTGGGGTGCGTTTCCCAAAGGACGACGATAGTCAGTGCTTAACCACTGTAATTCCAACCACAATAGGTTCAACAACGTTGTTAATGAATGAAGACAAAGATAATCAATGAAGCATATAATATTGCAAACAACTTATGTGTGTTAATTTACTCTAAAACATTTAACTTCAGCTTTATATTCATGTCATATATCATGCCTTACTGTCTCCAAAATATAGTTTGTGTCTACATCCTCAAAACTGTACATCTACACTCATCTTTTAATCACCTTATCAGCACTTTGGTCTAACGAAAGTTGAAAATAGGAAAAGGTGTGCTGCTAATGCCTTGATTTTATTATATGGCACTCTGTCTCTGCATACACCTTAGTGGTGCATGAATGATGCAATGGCAATGGTGGCCCAAGTCCAGTCCCTGTCCTTAGTGCATGGCTTTTCTATCCCTTTATCTGACTCTCCACACTTGCCTATCTTAAAAAAAAAAAGACTATAAAAAAGTATAAAAATAAATCCAAATTTTTTAAAAAAGCTTGGGAAAAATTTTCTTTGGAATCATAGACCTATATTCATATTTACATACAAGTCTGTCTGTCGATCTCTCTCTCTCTCTCTATCTATGTATGTATCTATCTATCTACAGTACAACAGATATATCAACTGACATCTGTTGATGTATTGTTAGAACAGCAGCCACTGTGGTTCTATACTACAAAGAGATAAGGAAGAGAGATAAGGAAGGTAGCCTACTCAGGTGAGAGTAATGAGTCGTGATTGGCCTACTTCCTCAGCTGGAGAACTTTTTGAAACTCTATTCTATTTATGCATTTGTTTGCATATTTGATTTTCAAGGCTCACCTCCCCCACTGTGTGCATCTTGAATTGCACAAAGCTTTATTTACAAATATCAACTGCACAAATTATGTTTAGAGAGAATGGATTAGACTATATTAATGTAATGGATATGACCTTCATTAACGCAACTATAAATACAAAACTGCTTTGTTAACAATATCTTGCTGTAACTAATGGATTGCTCGGAAATACAGTCTCATTGCATCTTTATTCAGAACAAATGTCTGGAATAAATGAAGAACTAACAGGAACTATGCTTCTAACTACAAATCCAGGCTGTCACTCCAAATACACAACTTTACAATGGTGGTTACGAACATACTTTGGAACTACGGTTTTCAGAAATGTCAAAAGTGCTGACTTCAGCTCTTACAACGGAACTTAACGACCATAGTTAGACAACGCCGCTCTTGGGAAACGCACCCCAGCAAGTCGAAGGAGCTCTACTGCACTTGATTTATGTGGGGTTTAGCATGGCTTACGTTGACTTTCTTTGTAAACAAGGGACATTCTGCGTGCTAGCGATGGCTCGGTGCTTTGTCTCGGT
>OMKZ01001201.1:13916-24461 GCA_900302535.1 Neoniphon sammara
GGGTTAGAGAGGGAGGGCGACAGACCGATCGATAGCTGGCTCACGCTCATACATCATCTACTTCCTCAGTCTTTGAGAATTTGGGAGCTAGGAGTGCTGCAGAGGAGCTGTTTTAGTGAACATTGGGTGGAAATTACTGACAGGAATGTCATTGTTAGAGGCTGGCGGCTGCAAGTCGGTAGTCTTGTTAAGTCAGGACATTGTCTAACTCGTTAAACGTCCAACAAACGCACTAGAACTGAACTCTTGCCTAAGTGAGAGGAAACTCGCCAAAAAAGGTTTTCCCCCCTGTTCTGAATACGTCTTCGTAGAAGGCAGCTAAATCCTGATCTTTGCAGTAAAACTCTCTGACAGCAAACCGCATTTGTCACTGCCTCTGCTGCTGTCTCTCCGTGCTAATGGGCAGTGCTGGAGCTGCTCGGCAATAGCTAATCGTCAAAGCAGCTTGCGAGGTTGAAAGCGACACAGGGGCCAGATGCCAGCACTCGTACCCGCGTGCTCACTAGCCAGGACTGGCGCTTAGCTCTGGCTCCAATTACCTCAGAGTGGGCACTCTCGTCTCTTTGGTCTGCTAAGAAGGTTCTCCTTGCTTCTTGCATTCTGCCCCTCACAGCCTGTGGTATATTTTAATATTACTTTTTTTTTTATTTCTGTCTTTTTTCTTTCATTTTCTTTGTTTTCTTTATCTGATTCAGATCATAGTTTTTCCTGGAGGTGATATTTTATAGTATCCAGTTATGTAGAGAGTAAAAAAAAGAGAAATGATGGATAAACTAAGACCCCCACTGGAGATAACCACTAAAATAGACCATACTTATTTATATTTTCAGGAAAAGAACTATTTTTTAACTATTTTCCTTAAAAAGACCTTATTCTCATGTTAACTCTATGAGTTAGATAGCACTTCATGTAGTAATATTGTGTACTAAATTCACATGATTAACATTTATGCAAGGCGAAAAGGGTGGGTAAACTTTACTCCACAAATGAATGGTAACTAACTGCGTTTAAGGGGTTACCTTCCATATATTCTCCCTATTTTCAGTAGTTCTTTCATTTTTTCCCCTTATCGTCTGTGCTCAGTTGATAGAGTTGATAGAGAAGAGTTTGATCTCATCTTGCCTCAAAACAAAAAAACAAGCCATACTCAGGAGATCCAATCTCCTTGCTGTAAGATCCATGCAGCGTCAACTCCTGACTCTAATTAAAGGATTAGCTTGGATGATAAGCCATAGTCATTGTTAGTAGCCTGAAACCACACATACCTTCTATATGAATGATGCCTCCACGGTGGAAGGTGAATGTCCAGTCTTTACAACAGTGCAAATGAAACCCAATACTTACAAAAAAGGAAGCAGTGCAAAGCGTTTAGATTGGTTACGCAAAGTTTGAAGGAGTATTTGCTTGAGACTGGAGATTCGCCAGGATACCCGGGTCATTCTATGGAGAACACACCTAACACAAAAACGCTCACAAACTGCCAACCCATGTCGTTCCAACAAATATACAACCAGCCAACTAACTAAAGCCAGACACTTGTTAACCTAGAATCAAGATACTATTATTCATTCAGACACAAAAAGCACTCTACTTGGCTGTTTCTTCAACCAGGACCCCATTGACCATACATTTTAGATAATAATGTTGCACCTCTGCTCTGAAAACAGTGAAACCCAAAACAGGGAAGTTCTGTTTTTGTAGTGATTGGGTTCACTGACCAATAATTAGAATGAAACAAGACACAAATTGGCGACCAAAGCAGACCAAATCTAGCAAGGCTGAAGTAGGGCGAAGGTTTGCGATCTTTGTTGAAGAAACAGCGTACCACGTGTGGTAGATCTGGAACAATCCATTGTTCTAAATGCAAGGAAGACACAGGCGCGAGGGGAAAGGGGGTTTAGCAGTGCCATTGGCTCCTATATGCGTTATTCAAGTCCTGGCAGAAGCACATGAAAGCAGAGACAGGCTGATGGAAGGGATGAGGGGCGGGATCTTACCTCGAAGTCCAGCTCAGAGTACCGTACTCTTTTCCTCTGGAAGAGGAGGGGGCAGGGGGAGAGAAGACAGCATCAATGACCAACCCTCAACCACTATGAGAAACACACACTTACAGCTCCGTGCCTCTCTGTCTCACTCTCTGCCTCTGTCTGTCTCCCCGTCTGACTCCCTCTCCCTCGGTCTCTCGGTGCCATTGTTCGATAAAAAAGGGGGAAGGCTAATATGCACTGGCTACCCATCGTGATACAGATATTCTTGCAAATGTCAAAGCAAAAAGCAAATTGTTCAGTCTATTTCAAAGTAATGAGATTAGTGAAGTGGAATAACCCAGAATTAGGATGAAATAATAATTTCTCGGCTCACATACTCTCAAATACAATCATTACAACCCCAGCATAAATCATCCGCTTTGCTATTTTTAGAGAATTTGCTGAGAGACATTCTGATTTAAAAAAAAAAAAGGCTGCAGCAAAGAGTTAAGGAATGGTTTTCATCCTCTAATCTTGTTTGGTCTCCACTGCTCTCTTTTAAGTGCCTTGGTAGCTCCAGCGAGTGGCACACAGGCTGCCAATTTAACAGCTGCAGACATTTCCAACTCATCTGGCTCTGACATTGCATTGCACTACATTCCATGTCTCACTTCCTATCTGCCTCCCTCTCTCTCTCTCTCTGCCTTTCTCTGGCTGCCAGGTTCACATTACGCACTGAGAGGCACTTCTCCCTGCAGTTAGTTAAAAGCAGCGTTCATTCTTTAAAAGGGCGGAGTTGCTGATCTGATGCTATGGCAGCCAAGGCTTTAAAAGGTAAAGGAACACAGACAGATAGAGAGCTGATGGTAAGTGTGTTGACACGAAGGCATCTTATTCACTTGGCTGGCCAAACATCACCACACATAAAGCACAATGTAATTACTATCCTCCTACAGCGGAATAGTAAATCCTTACCTTCGACAGAGTGATTCCGTGATTGAGTTTGCTTAGTAATATGATAGACATACAACATGCATATACATGTATATTGCATGTTTTGGGGAGGACACACATAAAGCAAGTCATGAACCCACGCATGTACACATTTCATAAAGAAATCCTTTGCTACTGTGATCCACTGGCATAATGGCATGATGTTTACTGGTCTAACAGACAACCACAATCACACACCACTTATGCATTTGTTTGCATATAGATAAAATGATATAGCAACCTGGGCTTTATAGCCAACAGTTTGTTGTCGATACAAATTCATCTAAAAAAAATATTTACATTTCAATAATGCCCGCATTGCACTTCTCTTTCTCATTTCTCTCACAAGAGGATAATATCCCCAGTGAGCCAATTACATACTTTGACTAGATCATTTAGAGTTAACATTTACAAGCCTCCCACTAAAAATCAACACTGAAATGAACACTCTTTGAGTGCATTTCTGTGATCCTTCCATTATACTCCACCATGTTTGAATTTGGGAGCTGAACACTGCTCTGATTTAATCTTGAGGGGCACGCTCTGATATCCATCTCCAAATCAAGTATATTCAAAAAGAGTGAAATTACAGCAGCGACTGGTAAATTACATCCCACAGGTTTCTACATTGAAATTTTTTTGATATTCATGAGTGCGCTTGTAGATCTTGTGACAGAGATTTTTTATGAGTTTTAATGACTCGTCCTTAACGTCCTCAGCCCTAAATGAAGCATCTGCACTTTTCGGTGAAAGTGTCGTTTCCATCTCCTTAATCAACCTTGTGAGTCAGCAAGATGCCATTGGGGAAAGATCCAAAGTGTATGTGTGTGTGTGTGTGTGTGTGTGTACGTGTGTGTGTCTATGCAGTAGTGTGTATCCACCCTGTATTTGTGCGCATGTTTTGTGTGTGTGTCTGTGTGTGTGTGTGTGTGTGTAATTAAGGTGGGCTGAAAGACATTCACCAGGGGTATTTCCTCTGATCCTGCCTGTCTCAGTCCATCTGTTGTGCCACCTTGTAGGGCTGGGGGGGATTACACACACTCGCGCGTGGGCACACACACAGACCCACACACCCAAGCACACACACCCACATCCACAAAGCAGACTGATAAGAAGGCGCTTGTCCATGTGAGAATAACTATCATTTCCACTCTTACGGTCTCAGTGAGTGATGACTACCACTCAGCTGAAAATAATACTTGTTGTAATAGCAGACTTGCTCTAATGCAAACAACTGTTGTGACAATGTTTTAGACCTAATCTATCTCTGTGCAATGCAAAATTGGTCTGAGCGCAAGTTTTGTGACATGTGTTTGTGTGTGGGTGTATGTTTGAAGGCCAACAACACACTCATTTATTTGTGTGGATAGTAGCTACACAGACACTCTTCATATCCTCCCACACTCACAGCCACACCAAGTCATGTCTCTTTCTGCTCTTGAAAATATACATATTAACAAGTCATTAAGTCTAGCACTGAGTCTTGCATTATTCATTTATTTATCAAAACAGGTGTTAAAATCTGCCAGTGGAGTGAGATGATTTCATATATTTGCAGTGGAATTACTGTATCTTGGTACTAGTGGACTCAATTGCTTTATTCTTCCTTGTTTTATGATATTGGCACACATTTCTAGAAAATTGCCGTGTTAATGCACTGAAAACACATGGAATTATCTTATTCCAGAGGGAGAATTTTTTGCTTATTTGCAGAAAAGCAAGATTTTGGGATGGAATGTGGACTAAATGACTTGTTAACATCTCATTACTTCATCCTTTTCTCCTTTCCCTGTGCTGTAACGTCATCCCATGTAGTCCCCCTTCTGTACCCATCACCTCAAACCAAGAGCTGAAATGGATGGGGGAGTTAGTGAAGAAGCTGCACCACCACTGGGAACCCTCCCTCCATCCCTCATCCTCTTCATACCCACCTCCAGGGATCCTGCTGAGAGGCTGGTGTTGGCGTTGGTGCTGCCCAGGTTGCGTGGCAGGGTCCTGGTTCTCTCCACCGTGCTTCCCCCCGTCAGAATCTGCCTGACTGACGGCCTCTGGCCCGACTTTAACTGGAGCGAGTGCCCATGGGAGTGCACGTGCCCCCCGTGGGAGTGTACAAGACCACCCTGAGCCATCATGTGGCCGTGCCCGTGGGGCATGGTTTTGATCGTCCCGTAGGAGCGGTTGAGGTTCATGGCGATGTTCATGTCGCCCACGCTTGGCGGCACAAAATCAGCTGGGTAGGCCTCACTCTCAGCCGGGTGGAGCGTCAGGGGAGAGGGAGGCGGCGGGAAGGGAGGGTCCTCCACCGCGATGTTGAGGGGCTTGTCCTCACCCCCCAGTCCCACACCTCCTCCTTGGGAAGAGGGCGCTGGGGGTTTGAGACTGACCGTCCTACGAGGTAAGACCATGTAGTCCCCCTCCCCTCCTCCTCCTCCACTTCCAGCACTCCCGTCCTGGGAGGTGTTGGAGGAGGTGGGCGGTCGCGCCCAGCCCAGGCCACTCTCGGTGCACAGGTACACGGGTCCTCCGCTGCGCTGCTGCCCCTGCTGTCTCTGCTGCTCTACGTTCACCTCCTTCTTCAGGGGCGTCTCGCTCAGCTCATTGAGGCCTCCCAGGGGTGGAACCTCATGGAAAACACAAGATAAATCATCAGCAGGTAGCCTAGCCACAAGAGCATCAACTGGGTATGGCATGACACAGCAGAGATCAGAGTTTTAGTTATACAAATATTTCCCAGTGGCAGAGCTACTCTGTAGGCAGACATAATGTTATTGTCTGAGTTAAGCCAGACAGTTCAGACGCGCTTGATTCCAAAAAGCAGTAATGGTTTTCAGTGGGTGCTGAATCCTAAAGAACCAGGTATGTCTTCAAAAGTAAGAGGATACACTGCCGAAATGTCTGTGCCAATAAAACATAAGACACTGAGAGTGCTGTCCTCTTACTTTTGAAGACACTGTCTGAGTTAAACCACAGCTTCTAGAACAACAAGTCAGCTAACTGGCAAACCTGAATGGCAAAGAAGAAACTGATCACAACAATAAAAATTAATAAACTAATAAACTAAACAAATAAAAATAGAAACTGAAATGACTCATTCATAACCTTGGCATTCATGGCCATGGAAGGTCTGTGACTAGCTCGAAAGCTATGGGCTACTATGGCTAGTTTGAACTTGGAATGACTGCTTGGCTAGTAAGCCTAGCAGACAATTAGCTAGCCTAGATAACATAAGGCCTGTCCCAAAAATATAGTATATACTCACTCTAACCAAGTTTTGAGTATGTAGTATGTTCACATTTTCAAAGCATGAAAATGTCGCATACTCATAAATGTCAACATCCATGCTCAATTTGCTAAGTATTTTGAATGGAAGGTACACTACTGTTTGATAATGCAGTGCATAGTGGAAAGGGAGGAGCTCCTCACAGCTTGAGAAATTAAATGGATCAGCTCTTACTAACGGGAGTGTCTCTGCTCTCTCAGCAGGCAACAGTAACAGACATTATCCAAGCCAGCACCTGAACTGAATGGCATGTGTTTAATTCTATGCCATACTGAAATACAGACATTCAGTCATACCTTAGAGTGTAGAGAATAGGAGGCTTTGCCTGGCCTCAAAGTTAAGATTTGATTTGGGACTGAAAAGTCAAGATGACCACTATACTGATCATTCAATCTGTAAGTCAATTCCAACTCCAATCCCTTACCTGCACAATGAGGTTGGGAGGGGGGATGTTCCCGGGCAGGGAGCTGAAGTTGACTCCCACTCCCCCCTCCTGGTGGGCTGCCAGCTTGGGATCGTCCTCGTCATCCAGGGAGATGCGGGAGAGGGTCCCGGTGATGGTGGCCGGGTTACAGGTGTTCACCTCCTTGAAAATGACTGGAGGGAGACGAGGGAGACAAGAGAAGCAGTGGAGACAGCCAGAGAAGGAAGGGAGCCATGAGGTAAGGGAGCAGGTGGTGGGGTAATTAGTGAGGGGAAAAAGAAGAGGTGGCAGAGAGTACAAGGTTGGAGTGACAGGAAGGGGGAAAAAAGAAAGGAAACAGGATCAAGGGGGAGGACAGGGGAATAAAAAGAGGGTCCAAACAGAAGGAACACATATGCAGGGGACAACCAAGGAGGACGCGGAGAGATAGATGGCAAGCAAGATGAGGGAGGGAAAAAAGGGAAATGGGGAAAGAGGTAAAAGAAAAAAAATGCAAATGCAAAATTCAAACAAAAATACATTAACAGGAGGGAAATAACATGTCAAGCCAACACGATAAAGGCGGAGAGAAGAATGCATGATGAATGCGTACAAGGGATTGATAGAATATAAATCATGCCAAAAAGAAGACAATCAACCAAGAGATAAATGTGGGTAAGATAGAGAGATAAGGGAACAGTATGGAGAAAAAGAGAAATTGAGCAAAGCACTTCCTTGTGCCTCCCGAGAGATAAAAAGATGCTGCAAAATGTAATAACATATATGTAGGATTGTTCTGTTCAACGTATCTTGAAAACACTCATGAATAAATGCGACATCAGTGATTTAGATGCAGAAATAAATAAGAGCGGCGCTGATATGGAGGCATGTTTGCAGCTTCGGTCAAGCTGTGAACTATTGCACTGCCTTAGACGCACAGCCACACAAAAACAGATTGCATCTCCAAAGTAAAGTTTCACTTCTCATTATGGCCCTATATGGTTCATACTGGCTGAGATGAGTTTTGTCCTTGACACTGTGACCCAAAGTCTCGCTCCATCTCAGGATTTGCTGGTGAGCCAGGATTTTTATTAGTTTGGAGAAAGAGCCACAGTGTAAAATGCGGCGTGCTTCAAATGAAATGGAGCTGAATTCCCTCGCTGCCAAGGCCAGTCCAGTATCTTGGTCATCATGGGAACTCATTATTCCCTGCCATGTTGTCACATATCAATGTGAAAGAGTGAGTGAGAGTGTGTGCATGTGTGTGTGTGCTTGCAAACATGCGCTTGTTTGAGTAAGGGTGCGTGCATAAACGTGTTTTATCGACTCCATGATAATCTTATGAAACAGAACCTCAGATCACTTTACTTACAGTGCGTTAGCTTTCATGCATGTTGTTCAGGAAAAAAAAATACTGGAAGCATTTCTCCCATAGTTATTGTAAAATGAACCTTATAATTAACATGCCAGAGAGAGTCAATGCCTAAACAACTAAAATCAACTTATCATCAATGATCAAACTGTCTGTAAGGTCATGCTGGATATCATGCTCATTCTGCTGCTATCAAAGGAAAAAAAAATCATTCTATGGGACCAAAATCCAATTCTAGACCAAGGCCTGTAGCGCAGATCTGTTAAATGCAAACCGCACTGATGTGACAAAACATCAAGCTACAAACTTGGTCAAAAATTGGGATATGGATCTTGCTGAGTCTGAGCATACTAGCAAGGAGAGTGACCGTGCCTAAATAGAAAACCCAGCATCTTCTCTGTTTCTCTGCCTTGTTGGTGCTAAGTGATCTGAGAGGACCGGACAGGTGTGGCAAATGGACCGTCCGACCTATCTGATCCCCTCCTATCTGCATCAAAACGGCAGAGGCTCAGAGAATGATCTAGGGAGTTATTTAAGTCTCGGCCGGGACCAGGTAGTGTTAAGTAGGTCAGGTGGGTGGCAAACTTACATGGGTGTCCTCTCTCTGCAAGGGTGGAGGGGGAAAGTGACTCCGTGTTAATTTTATCAGACACAAGTGAACACACACACACACACACACACACACACACACACACACATGCGCGCGCGCACACACACACGCAATAAGACCATTGTCCCAGTAATCGGAACAGGTCTGAATACAAAGAAGATCATTATTATCATGCACAATTAAACACAGCCTCATCCAAACATATGCTCTCTGAACAGTCAATGGGCAGAATCAGTGTGATTGATAAGGCATAATAAACCACCCACCACTGAGCAGAGTTGTACCGCATCTCCCAACATTTCATTAACATGCACTGCAGCAAAGCCCAATGTTACAGCTCTCCATTGCGTCCCTGCTATGCTAATCCCATGTTAAATGGCTGTGAGGGAAGATGAAAAGGAGAGACGGAGAAGGGAGAGAGAGGGGGAGAGAGAGAGAGAGAGAGAGAGAGAGAGAGGAAGAGAGAGAGAGATGGACAGCGCTCACCTGTTTGACACGCCAAATCCACATCCTTCTCAAAGTCCGTCTGAGAGAGAGACAGGGTGGGAGGAGAGGGAAGATAATTAATGGGTGTGTGTTTTGTGTGTGTGTGTGTGTGTGTGTGTGTGTGTGGAGTCATATGGCAGCATCAGATTAGCAGCACTACAGGCCAGCAATGCGATCTATTATATTACATACATTGTATCCGATAATTGCAATGCTGTGAAGTGACTGTATAGAAAAGACAAAGACCTGTTACCATGGTGACGCATTACTTCTCAGTAAATAAGTAATGCCGTGTGCGGACAAAGGAAATTGTCACAGATGTAGATGGGGAGAAAATGTCACATTTTCATCGCAGTGAATTTATTGAAAGGACGTCGCTCTGATATTGCCTCTTCCAACTAAAAAGGCTCTCTTAGAAATCTGAAAATAGATCAATTTCTTGACGTGCGTGACTGATATTTTTTTTCTGTGATGTACTTCAGTTTGCTTCAATAAATCCAAAGAGAGTCGCTGACAAACACGAGATTGTGGAGTTTTGCCAGGTACGCAGCGCTGTGCCTCATCAGTCACCTTGGTGTTGTTTGAATGCAAAGAAGGACAGCTGTTGATGCAAAACTTTGTCGTCTCTTAGCCCACTCCGAGCTTTTGTTTCAGACGGAAAAAAATGATGAAACAATAGAGGCATTAACAATTGATTCGCTCAAACATAAACAAACTCAAAACACTGACGTAAATTTGCCTTCACAAGTTAAAGTCACATTGAAGATTTTTTTTTTCCCCCACTCAGAAAATGATGTTTATTTGCTTTTATCTTGCTCACTTAAGGGGAATTTAGTCGTGCTACTACTCTTTAGGGTAACAACAAAAAAATCCGTGCAAACCCGGAGGGTATGGATTGAATGAAGGAGAGCTCCGGTTTGTTTGTGACTCCAAAATGGCCATCACTCAAGTTTCCTAAACTTTGGGAGAATGTAAAGCTCATTGCTATGCTGTTCTGGTCCTCTCTTCTCTCACGATAGAGTCGCCTCCTGTTCTCGGCGGGATTCACTTACAAAAGGCTTTGTTTGGATAATAAACTACAGATTTTAGACAGTTTGGGCACGCCACAGTGGCAGAGTAAAAGAGGAAAGGGGAAAATGAAAAATTGAAAGAGAGAAGGAGAGAATGTGTAAAGGTCTCAGAGGAGCGGAAAAGCTCTTAGTACGCAAATCACCCGCAGCACCATAAATGGCTCTGTACTAAATGGACAAATGAGGAGATGGAAGAAACCTCTCTCTCTCTCTCTCTCTCTCTCTCTCTCTCTCTCTCTCTCTCTCTCTCTCTCTCTCTCTCTCTCTCTCTCTGTCTATCTCCCTCGGTCCCTATTTTTTCCCTCCCCTCGCTCTCACTTTACTGAACCCTCCTCTGTTCACACTTAAATTCACTCACTTATTC
>OMKZ01001206.1:6485-19589 GCA_900302535.1 Neoniphon sammara
CCTTTCAACAAGGAAGCCAAGTTCAGGTAAGTGTGTTTCTGTGAGTGTGTCTGTGTGTGAGAGAGAGAGATAGAGAGAAAGAGAGAGAGAGAGAGAGCAATTAGTGTCCAAGCCAATCCCTATCACACTTTAATTTAAAGGTTGCATTTGAAATGGAGGAGTCATTTAATGAGGTCTGTCATCCGTCCACCTCACCTACCAGTTTATCATAAACTGGGTGCTTTGATTTCATAATGGCTGCCATGTTATGAATAAGCCACACCTCCTGTGGTCATTTATGATTATTAGTGTTTATAGAACTTTATATAGTTGCAAAGCAGGGGAATATTATTATGTATCCACATTCCCATATATTACAGAGGAAATCCCATGAGATCAATGGGATAGGGAACGTAAACATAGCACAACTGTTTATGTGTGTCGGTGTGTGTATGTGCTGTATGTGTGTGTGTGTGTGTGTGTTTCTGCAGCACGGGAATAGTATAGGGCATTGCTACTCATCCTGCTTGATTGTTTACAGATGTGGAAACATGTTCACCTGCAGTGGATGGTAAAGGATTACAATCTGCTCTTGGGACACACTGAGGGGCAGCCAGAATGACCATTTTATCACACAAAGTTATTTCTATTTATATATTTTTACCAGTGGGCTTTAATAGGCTTTACAGCACTGTTATGAAGAGACAAACAATGTCTCAGCTTCTATTATTCTACTCTGACACTTGATCTATTGCGCTTGTGTACACAATTACCATGTTTTTTTCTCTCCTTCACTCCCCTGCTCTCACACCACGCTGATTGTAAATCAGTATAGGTTAAATACACTCTCACTGTCATCGTGTTACGGCCTGCAACCGATTACACTACAATGAAACATGTTTACATCTCCAGAACAGACACACTTGTTTGTGGTTTGCCATGGGATCCTCTCTCTCTTCTCTTTCCCTCTATCATGGTGGTGGTGGATTTGTGTGTATGTGTGTGAGTATGTGTGTGTGTGTGTGTGTGTAGGCCTGCCCCACAGGGAGCTGAGTGCCAGGTCAGAGCCAGTAGCTGAGTGATTCTGTCAGCCTGCTAAGCCTCAGTGGATTACACTGGAGTGGGCCCCTGGGGTTGCTCCGAGATCAGTGCTGTTCCGCCCAGTTATGGTTAAAGGATTGTACTGCTGTTATTGGGCTTTCTTTTCCACCCTCAACCCCAGTGTCTAGCAATAATTTTACATCTAAAACTCCCAGTGTGAGACATGACTTCGCCCACTATTGATGAAAGACATTTCTTCAATGAACATGCTATACAATATCAGCAACAAAAACTGTTGCACAGATCGAATACGTACAAAAACATAAACGGGTACTTGGAAGTATTTTGCAGATCTATAGACACCAAAGGGAGCCACAAGGCATACTTGTAAGTAAAATGCTTAAATGATCTCCAAAGGGAAATTCTCCTTTTGCTTATGCTCTTCTAGTTCGGAGTTCAGAGTTTAGCTATGGAAACAAACTGCAACACGGTGGATGCTTTCCAAATTCTGGGACTTAATGTGGGTTCAGTTGAAGTATGGTCACTGTAATCACAAGGCCATCCTGCCATCCCTTAAATGTGCTGTACTAAAGAATAGTAGGAATTTATGTTTACAGCGCAGATAAATAATAGATGATTAAAAAATTAATTGAATTATATAGCTGTATGTAATCCTTAAACAGAAAGAATGTCTCCCTTGGCTCAAGTTTCACCTGACATGACCCAGAGCCAGAAGCTGCATGGTCAGCTGCCTTTTATTCTGAAACAACAGCAGGTGTCAAAGACAGGGCCGTTTCCATTCTGACCACATTCATATCATATTAGCTGATTACACTCAACACAGTAAGGAGTGAAAATGTAGTAAAAAAAGAGAGGGAGAGATGGAGGAAGTAGAGAGACAGTGACTGATGTTCTCCCAGTCTCGGAGATGAAGTCATTTGCTTTAATTCTCATAGTAATGAAGCGTGTCGGTGAAGTGTTGCAGCTCAGGTTTTAGAGGGATCCTGGTGAGTCATTGGCCACCAGTGGCTATCAATCACATGAGAGCCCGTTCTCCCCTGGACAGCCATGTCATCCCTACACCAATCTATGAAAAGCTTTTAAAAATGGTTTACAGTTTTATGGCAGACAGATAAGAAATCTTTTTTAACCTGCGATGAACATGAAATTGATTATGCTGAATGAGAAAAATAAAATAAAATATAGCATATATAAAATGATATTTATAAGCGACAGGTGTATAGTCTGGGACATAATTTTTACAGTATAATGGAGAAAACCTGATCCTGAAATGGATTGCAGTTGAATGCCAGAAAAGTCCTGAGTGAAGATAAAACACCAACCCAGGATTTGTCAAATCAACCTGAGAAGCAGAATTACTTCTTAATTTACTGTGTTGAAAATAAATACAGCAAATGGGCCATATTATTACCGCAATTGAGCATAGAGGCCCAATCATGCAATCGTGAAATGCAATTGTGCCACTGCTAATCCCATTATCAGGGAATAACAAGACAAAAGTGGGAAATCCCCTACATCGGTCACAAAGGATGAGCCTGGACTGAGAACCAGACAAGAATCAACACATACATTGATCATAAGAATGCCATCACTGGGAAAAATGGTAAAAGTGAGCATAGAGCAGAGAAAAACATATTTTTCCAACCACTTTGGCCGTCCATTTCCTGATGACTGACACCGAGGCTAGTTAGCACCCTCATTAAAGAGCACTTAATGAAATAAGGTGTTTAAACATGGGCACACACTGAGGTCTTTGTGGTTAATGAATCAACACAGTGCGGATGGAAAAATGGAATAGCTGGATATGCAGGTAATGTCCCGCTAGATCCAATAAATCTCACACCTTTTAAAGGGTGAATATCCCTCTGTATGGCCCTGTGTCTGGTCATGGAACATTCATACTTCCTATTGGCTCGGACTTCTCTTAGAGGGGGGCTAGGCCAGGCTGCCTCATGCTCCCATTTATGTTATGTTTCAGTTCCTCTCATCTGGCATGGACTAAAGCCTTTCGAACACATTGCAGTTACATATTACAGCTGGTGATTTTCCTGTTGTCTCAGATTCACACTCACAGATGTCAGAAACAAGCGCTGGAAGGGAAATTGTTTAGCTTCTTTTCATTTTTTGGGGTGAAAAATAATTAAATTGTGGGGTCAGAGTATTGTTTTGTTGGTTGCCTTAAGAGGAGATCGTTTTTGCGATGTGGAAGCATGGCATCCTGGGCAATGAGACACAGGTGGTGGATCTAGTAGCTTGTCTCAGCCTGCAAAACATGGATTCTCTTTCTCATCGTGACTAATTGATTCTGTCTAATAAGCTGACAGAGAGGCTTCTCAGGAACGTTCCGTGTGATATAAAACAGAGGGAGAGAGAGAGAAAAAAACAACAATAGAGGATAATGGAAGAGTGTGAAGGACAGATAGAGAAGGACGAAAAACCAAAAAAATAGCCGGAGATTTGAGGTGATGCTGCGGTCAACTGTTTTTGTAAAATCATTTCCCCCTTCTAACAATATCAAGGTCAGAGAACGGTTAGCATAACTATGGGTCTGATTAGATCAAAATACCACAGTTTTTCCTGCATAATTCATTTCACATTGAAAATCTCCAACAACTGTCAATCAGCACATGCATACTTATCAATGTTTGTTATTTTTGAAACATGAATGTTGTTTTTACTTGACCGAATGCTCTTGCAGTGAGCATTGGGCAAACTGTTGTTAAATTTTTGTTTTGGGAAGTGTGTGAGTTCTGCAAGTGCACATCCTTGTGTGTCTGTGTGTGTGTGTGTGAGGAGAGAAGGAGAGAGAGAAAGAGGGAGAGAGCGGTGCTAACCTGCCTATGCAGATGAGAGTTGGCAAAGTCCTTTAAAACAAGACATAATTCAACAGTTCATTGCTTTGCCTGCTTTCCTCCGATGTAATCAATCTCCCAGGCCTGCAGTGCCATAAAATGCTGTATTTCAGTCTTCAACATGATGAAAATCTGACAAATTATAGCTCAGTGTGTGGAGCAATAAAAAAAAACATGTATTTATTGCAATGTTAATTAGGTAGAGTACTATAAAGCCTCCAGTTCAAACAATTAAACCCACTTAATCATATTACAATACAAAATTTTTCAAGCGTCAATTTAATTGTATAACGAGAAGCTTATGCAATGGAAACTTTAATAAAAAAACAAAAACTCTACCCTAAGCCTTGTTTTGGAGCCGTCTGCTGTTTGAGTGTGTGTGTGTGTGTGTGTGTGTGAGAGAGAGAGAGAGAGAGAGAGAGAGAGAGAGATTGTGTGTGTGCTGAAAGATTATGGTAGCTCCAGCGTGTTGGTTCGTCAAGCTCACTGACCTGCTCAGTGTGCTGTGTAACTCCTGTGCTGAGGGGCCACCCCTCTTCAGCCATTTGGTTCTCCAGCTCACATCAAAGCTGATGGAGGGCTGGCCGATGGCCCAGCACCATGACAGACTGGCGAGGAGCCCGGAACTCGAGTCCCTGGCTTAAGGCCTACAGGCCTGGGGCTGGAGGTTGACAGGGCCCAGCTATGAGGGGCTGATGAATGGGTTCTGGCACTGGTCTGGTGATGGTGTGTGTGAGTGCATGTGTGTGTGTGTGTGTGTGTGTGTGTGTGTGTGTGTGTACACAAGCACATGGAGTGGCTTTCAGGACCCCCTTAACCTTGATCTGAGTCACAGAGGGAACCCAGGGAAAGGTTATGGTTGGCCAAGGTGTCCAGCAGCCCTGGGAGCAGAGCGAGAGGAGCAGCCTCAGTCCTCTTTACACTCAAAACTTTGCTTCCCCTGGATTCCTCATACATACGTACAAATGCATGCACATATGCACACATATACATACACCACACCACATACACACCACGCACCATTAGATGTGAAGTTCGCCTAAGCCTTCGTCCTGGAGAGATGGAGAACATTATTCATTATTGACACATCGAATAATAATGTGCTTTTGAATCCAGGAGGCTCATATATTAAATTTGACTTGAGGTCAGAGAATAAAGAAAGGCCAGTTATCTCATGTATAGGAAACACATACCTCATATTCTCTTGGAATCAGTATCAGTTTTCCACTCTGGCCCACATGTCTGAATGGACACTGAATCCACACCAAACACAAGATGAAATGGGAACTGGAAATGGCACAAAGAAGATATTTGGCATTTGAATGCTAAATAAATAAGACACATGACATGGTATATTGCATCCCAAACCATATTAAATTATACTGGCTTTTAGTGTGAACTTCATGTGACACTAATTCTATGTTCTGCTTGAATATTAATGTATATGTACTTTTGCCATGCTTGTATGTAATTGAGTATCATGGTCCACAGTGAGCTCTGAAAAATGTAATTGCAAGTGTCATGGATATATTGTAAACCTCAAAGAGTGACCGGCAGTTTTAATTTATTTTTATTTTATTTTATTTATTTATTTTATTTTATTTTATATTTTTAGGGGAAAGTGGACACTACAATAAGGAAAGTCTTTGTCCAACACCAGAGTTCAACTGTACAACATGGATGAAATATATGCACCCCTACAGCGGAACAGGGAAAATATCTGGTGCCAATATCTCTTGCTGACTCTCCTCTTTTCACATCCCCTAACTTTTCACTATTTATGTCCTGCGCTCTGACAAGATCCCTTATATTCCCCTTTTCCCACTTTCCCCTATCTCTCCCTCTTCTTTTTGTGGAAAAAGTGAAATTTGATTTCCTGTTTATTTGAAAGACAGAAGTCAGTTAAAGTGAAAACAATGCACTGCCCCCAACTTGGATGGCACCAGTCTCTATTTCATCATCTCTGCCTACCTGTGCAGTCCTTTAAAATGGCCCCCAGCACCTAGAGCCACCATGTGAATGATTGGTATTGGATGGGACCCAATATAGTCACTGTCTATTAAAGCTGTGTGTTTTAGCCATCTGATTCCCTGCCGGTCCCCAGCTCAGCCTTTAGCTCATCACTTGTGCTGTGGTTCCTAATGACTGCTGGAACACCACAGTCTACAATCTGCCTAGGAAAACAAGCTAACACTAACCAAGGCGGTGTGCTAACCTGATGCACGGTGCCGTCTGCCATGAGCCCTGAGGCCAGGCTAATAAGACACGATTAGATTATAAAGGTATCCTGCTGCACCCACCTCTTTTTATACTGCCTGTATGGAACCACATAAGATGGCAGGGAACCAAAGCACACATATTGGAAGTTGTTTAAAACTAAACTCTCGTTTTTGAGGAGAACCTGACATGCACCAGGTGTTGCAGTCTGAACGACTGTGCATGCGAGCATTGAGCCCACTCCTGTATATTGTGTGAAAATCTCAGCTTTAATAAACTTGGATTCAATCTGAAGACATCCTGTATAATCAATAGAAGCCTCAGCAAACTGCACTAATGAGGAAATTGCCTGTAAGGCCCCACAGGTCTGCCCAAGAAAACTGTTTCCATGACTACGCCCGATCCTGCTATGCTGCTCCCGCTGTCCCTCTCCCACGACTCCCACTGAGGAGAGCAGAGGTAGACCAGTAAAACCAGTCACCCGTCCCAGCGACAGTCCAGTGCAAGCCTGCAGACATGTTGCAGCCCTGCACAAATAACTCACTGTCTACAGAGGAGAGGTATTTTTTTTCTTCAGAAAGTCTGAAAAGTAGCAGAGGGGAAGTTTCTTCAGGAGTGTAGAGCATTTTTGGGCCTTGTCCATGTCTGTAACGTGTGGATGGTATTTCATTGCACTTTACCTATTGGAGGAAAAGAGAGAACTCTGTTATTGATGTTAGAGAGGGTTGGGTACACATAGGAAAGATTAGTAAGAATGCATAGATGTGTGTGAGCATTTGTGTGTGTGCGTTTGAGGGTTTAGGTCTGTGTGAGCACAAATGGCTTTTATGCATATTTTTTTGTGTGTGTGCATGTGTCGGTATGCATGTGTGTTTGTGTGAAAGCGCACATTCATGAATGTGTATGTTGGATCAGCACATTGAAGCTCTCTCTGTACGTTGGCCTCTATAAGGTGCAGGTGTTTTCAGTCAGACCGTGGTTCCTAAGTCCTTACCCGTAGGGTTTTAAGAGACTGACATTCCTTTTAGACCTGTCCCTCTGCACTGTGGCTCTGGGGAGGCTGTGTACTAACTTAACCTGCTGCAGCCACCAACTCACAGACCTCTTTTTCTGTTCGCTTACCGTACAATTCCACAGCACCTCATTCCATACTGTATTTCAGAGACGCACATGGCTTTTTTCCATAGTTGCAACTGTCCTACTGTCGCCAAATGGGCACCGCAGCCACCATTATAAAGGTCAGACAGCATGAAATGTATGGAACAGTATTTCAGCAGCATCATCTGCTGTTTCAAGCTTGTACTATTCTGAGAAAATAGAGGGGAGGGGGGGAGGAGGAGGAGGCCGAGGCCAGAGGGAAAGAAAGGGGAGACAGAGACAGGAGGAGGACATGGCCGTCTCCTCCGCTCTGGTAACATATGGCTGTTCCCCTGAGCACAGAGGGCTTTAACGGAACACAAATCACCACCCTGCATGGATGCACGCATGAACAGACGTACTCACACAACACACACACACGCACGCGCACACACACAAAGGCAGCCACACAGACATGCCTCACAGCATCACCAGGGCTTAAGTTGAACCCATCAACCTCACCTGGCCTTGGTGGGAGCACAGTTCGCGGCAGCAGTCCACGCTCAGGAGCCGAGGGAGACAGAAAAAAGCTGAGGTGGCAAGCGGCAAAGTGTAATTGAACATTCCCCATCAGTTACGCAATTATAAAATGTGTTTTTTTACTCCGCATGGTTCAGGTTAGATTGTGGAGGGGATAAGTGGCTCTCCAGCACCATCCAATGATGAATGAGGAGGACAGAGTAGTGGAGGCTGTCAGTGGCGTCCCAGAGTAACACGATCTCTCCACGGGGGGAATCACAGACTCATACACCATGATAGTTTTAAACCCACAAACAGTAGCGTGGATTAAAGTGATCAGTACCGGCTTTGGCACACTAGCAATTATACTATAAGTCAAATGGTACCCACAGTGACAGGTTAATTCTGACAGGAGTATAGCTGTCATACTGAAAGGTGTGGGCACATCTCAGCACTTCAGGATGATAGTTTTATTGGTCATGTCTCTTAAAAAAGTGTGAGTGAATGGTTTTCTCAATAGTTTCTCTTCAGTTTTCTCTTCTTTTTTCTCAATTTTCAGTTTTTCTTTTCCTGATTTTTTTCTTTTGTGAAACCAAAGAATTAGTTGAGGGACGCTGATTTAATGTTGAGATTAAAGCTGGAGTATAAACCTGTGTCTGTAGACAAAGATTTTCTGGTGTGCTGGGAAACAAGGTCGTCAAAGAATCTCAAACCGTATATCTGCTATGATAAGAATTATCTTCGCACGGGTGTAGATCACACTTACCGTTCGCCTTCACTTGCCCAGACACCCACTCCAGTGTCTAACAAATCAAATTATGTAAATGCCATGATATGGGTGTGTGTGTGTGTGTGTGTGTGTAGAAACACAGAGCATATTCAGTGTTCCCATTTGTTTTATTGATAGAGACCTGAGGTGAAAATTCCATATTTCTTTTATTACATGTCGAATTGCTAAGAATGTGAGCTAAAACGTCCCATATGCAGGAGGCTTTCATTTCTTTTTATATAAAGTGCTTTTGATTTATGAGCCCACAATGTCTTTTTCCTGCATGAAATAAATCATGCAGCTGAATTCCAAAGACAGAGAGCGAGAGAGAGAGAGAGAGAGAGAGAGAGATAATAGAGAGAAAAAAAGACTAGGGGAGTCCTCAAACCAAACCCAGACTATTTGCCAAGTTTGGAGTGCGTATCAGCCCTCGAGGTTTTTATAAGAGGGTATGAATATGTGAGTGAAAAAGGGACAGCTCAGCTGCTCAACTGCTTTCCTGTTTATCTTTCTCATGTTGAGCAGGTGGAAAAATGAGAGAGGTGGGCATTTAGTAAAAGTTTACAAAAATAAACGCTGCAGAACTTTATCATAGATCATAATTCATTTTATAAAAAAACATTACATTTTACATTTTAGGCTTGTAGCTGGCACGCTTAACCAGAGGATCTTATGATATATTACTTGTGGAGATAAAGGGGGAGATAGATTTATTTCTGTTCTTGCTATATTTATGTTTGAAGTCTTTCTATAACATTTGTACTGCTTATTTTGACATTTGTTTTGCTCTTTTATTTACTCTCTGCAATTTGGTGTTTTACTGTTCTTTATTTTATTGTAAGGAACCTTGTAAAACAGGTGTTATATTAATGATGATGATGATGATGATGATAGTTTTTGTATTATTAGTATTATTATTCTCTCTATTGCTACAACATCTCCTGTTTCTATGGACGTGTGTAAATATTCTGATGTCTAACTGTAAAGGCTTATGCTTTCTTCCTGAAATATCACGCATACACTCACATAACCCCAATAAAACAGAAATGAAATGCAGCCCAAGGAAACATCATGTGATGCTTTGAGTTTATTGATGCACATATGAACTACGTGACTACAGCAGCAGGCTACAGAATGATTAGATGATAACCCACAAGTGTGCCATTCCTGGATAAAAGCAGATGTTTCATATGTTGTACAGCAGGAAACCAGTGAAGGTGTTATGTCCGTTCATGTTGTCCATCAGCTGGTAACCTGCAGGCAGAACCATTCTGACCGCATCTCCCTCATCTAACTGTAGGACAACACCATCAGATCCATACTGGTGGTAGGGTTTATCAATGTGCAATCTCAAGAGTAATTAAAAACAATGTAAAATACAATGAAAAATTATACTCTACTTTTTTCTTTTGCTATCTGTGCATCCAGTGCAGCCTTCAGACTTGCAGCCGCAGCCGCCATGTTGCACCAGACAGAACAGGAACCCCAACACAGCTACAACGCCTCGCATTGTAAATGAGGTTTGATATACAGGACAATAGAATGTATGATAGCTAGTTAAAGGAGTATTCTCAAATGATTTCGTCTGCTTTACCGAGGCCATCTCACTCTTTATATACATGCCACTAATCCTTGAGTAATTTCCCTTAAGTTCCAAAGTTCAAAGAATATAAAAAAAATATTAACTTATGGTGTGTCATTAGTTTATTTAATAGTTTCCAATTCGTAATATACACCTTTACTTGGCCATAGCTGAAGGAGACAAATGATACTGAAACAATTCTTTCCAGTATTATTGTACTGAACAAATAGATTTATCTCCAACAGTGTGAACTAAACATTAACTAGGTCATGCTTGTTTTGTACTTTTTATGTCTATGTAACTGAAAGTCTATTATGTTAATTGTTCATGGACAAAAAAGTTAATAAATGACATGCACATGCAGAACTCTCCTTTCAAAAAAGTTTTCAATGCAGCTCATATGCAACCTCATATAAATAAGTCATTCTAAACAGCAAAACAGGAAAAATCCTTTTAGAGCAGGGCCAGCAGCTTTGGAATAGAAGAAGAAGTTAGTAGTTTGCAGGACCAGTGAGACTTGAGTGATATTAGCTACAAAATTTCAAACATCATCCCAAATGTCAGGGAAAAAGACAGCACCGGCCACACTATTCGATTGCCAAGTGACCTCTGGCAAGTGCAGTCAAAAAACACCACAGCAACAGCCACTTAATGCCAAAGACGTCATCAGAATCAAAAACAAAAATCTTGCGGACTACCACTTTCATGGAGTTGACATTCTGCTGTTGCTGCCTAACGTCTAAAGTGAGAGTGAAGCACAGAGTTAACCATTAGAGTAATTTCAAAATGCTATCTTTCAAATTTCTGGAATGTTGGAACATGTTTGCAGGGTTGGTAGACCTGAGATGATCTATTTCATGGCATGTCTGCAGGAGATCTTATCCAACGACAGTATCATCAACTGACTCATATTTTGACTCATCCCCCCCAAACATACACACACACACACACATACAGACACCACCTCCATACCTAAGTCAATGGATCACCTTCCTCTCTTTGTAACAAAACCTCTTGATTTAAACATTAAGGGTTGCTTGGAGCACCCACTTCCAAAACCGGCCTGTTTGATATTTGGAGAACGGTGGGTCCAATAGCCTTGTACTTGTCAACTGTGATCAGTGTGTGTGACAAGAGGCACACACTCCAGCTGGGTCCTGTTTCTGCACCCCTTGGGCTCCCTCCTCTGACATGGGACACACCTGGCGCAAACATATACACACATACACACACACATGCATGATAAAACACACACACACACAGACACACATAGACACACACCTGGCACAAACACACCTGCCCCAGCTGTCAAAGTCGTTGAGTGGAGACAGGGCACCCGGCAGGAGGTACATGAGAATGGGAGCTGGAGAAGAGAAAATGAATAGAAAATAAAGTGAAGGAGAGGAAAATAAACCTCATTAAATACACTGACATTTTCAGAGGAAGAGAGGTAAAAGAGAGAGCTACGCCTACACCATGCGCCTATTTTGGGATCTAATAACCATTAAGCTTCACCACTGAAATTCAAACATACGGGATACCAAGTACACTTTCCAACACCATGCCCCAACATGCCAGGTTACTATAGCATATATAGTTTTCAAAATAAGTGCGCTATTTGAAAGGTAAATAATAGTATATATCTCCTGGTGGCACAGAAGTCCTGTTAAATCAAGACTCCTCCATTCAAAATTCAACTTCAATAGTGTAAGATTGGGTCTAATTACTTCTTATTTAAAGATGGCTTGCTAAAAATTCTGTATTTGTCTTATCTGGTGCATTGAAAAGCATTTATCAAAGATTGGAGGTAAAGCAGTTAGCAAGAATCACTACCATAAGAGTAGGCCATTTAAATAGTCCACCTTGAAGTGACTGGTGTGTAACGCATGACTTCCATCTCTTCAGAGGATTGGAGGCACTGGCCCTCATTTTGTGAGGTTGAAACCAAACTGCTCCTACCCTGAGATCTCCTCAGGGTTAGAGGCCTTCAGCTGCAGCTTCTGCATGTAGGAGAATGGGCGTCCAACTTCCTCATGGACATGCAATCCCTTGGAGCCAGTCCCAAAATCCCTCCAATGGCAAGTTTGCCTTCCGGTCCAGGATCGTCTTCCTCTTCTATATCCGCAACTACTATATATACTGTAAAACAATAGATTTAGTGTATGCCATAATTCTTCTTCTTCTTCTTCTTCTTCTTCTTCTTCTACCCTTATTTTCCTTTGACTAACTATTTCCAGCAATTGTCCAGCTGCTTTTATCCCAAGGCTGTGAAACCAGTGCAAAATGCACATCAAACAGTAATTACTCCTAAAACTTTATGCACCAGCTTATCACTGGGTTTACACCATCACAGCGATTGCAACTTCTTAAAAATAGCAAGAGATCAGATTGCTTAATAGAGCGGGCACTTTTAGTGTTTGCAAAGCTCACACATTGTTTACACCAGGGAGATTGTTAAAAAGTTTATAAACACATGCTAGCCAAAATTACCATTCTGGCTCTAGTCGTTACCCCTGGTCCATAAACACATAGCTTATTAGGACTGGGCCCATTTCTTCTCCATCAACACAATGGCAAGGCATTTGGCTGGTGAGGCTGGGCTGGCCGGCTTAGAAAGGAATTATTTTCGCAGAACAGCTCCAAGCCTCAGGGATGATTGGGAGGCTTTGCACTCAGCAGGAGCGCCGTCCCCTGTCCTTCACCATGGCTGCGACACTGCGAGAGAAAAGGATGATGAGCCCGGAGGCAGATAAATGTTTACGTGTCCCATTATACCTTTATATATATATGCTCAGAGTGCTCTCTAAGGGTTGATGAATCTGCACACTTGAGTTCAGCCCTAGGATACGCCCCACCGTGTTTTGAATCTCTTAGAAAAGGACCTCATCAACGCCATCTGGGAGCTTGGCTGTGGGTTGGATGTTTGATTGAATGACTCCTGTTGAACTTCAGACGCGGCTCTGGTCTCTGCTGAGGCCGAGCTCCGGTTCAAGATCCAGTAAGAATAGGAGGACTCACTTCATTTTTTTTTTTATTTTTTTTTTTCA
>OMKZ01001210.1:16282-34366 GCA_900302535.1 Neoniphon sammara
AATCACTTGGGGGAGGGGGGTTAAGGTGTTAGATAAGGGGTGTGTTTGTGTGTGGGGGAGTGTGTGCGTTCATGTAAGTGAAATCACTTGGATACATCCATAGGTAAATTTTGGTGTCTGTGTGTATTTATATCTGTGTGCTTATGTGTGTATGTCTTCAAATATGTGTGTATGCATGCGTACATGTGTGTGACATAATGAGCAGCAAAAAACAATGACATTAACACTTAACAATCACAAACAATAGCATCTGTTTGTTTCTGTGCTTCAACCTGCACTTCATGCACAGGTACAAACATGAGTGCATCATCTGAACAGGCGAGGTCAGCCCGGTCTGTCCCCAAATACCTCGACTCCAAAAACACGGGCCCTAATCTGGGCAATTAGCACCAACTGCCAGCATTGCATCAGTGCAGATCAGTGGCAAATGGGCTTTGCTTTTTCCATAGCAGGCTTTTGTCATGCTGTCTGAGTAATGGCACTCTGGCAAGGCTTTACAGAGCTGGAGGTTGTGACAATATCGGTCAGTGCTCCTCGCCGATGACCTAATAGGAGCCCTGCCTGGAAGCCCTTTACAGGCCTGTCAGCCAGTGCTATCAGGAAGCCCTGTCAATGAGAGAGAGAGAAGTACAGGGCACAGGGATAGATCCACAATACGGTAGTGGGGGCAGAAAGAGGGACATAAAAAAGGACTGGAGAGAAAGAGATAGAGAACATCAAACCAAAGAAAATCAATGTGGTCCTCTTCTTGTCGTGCTTCTCAGGCATGGGAATGATTAAGTTAATTGGCTAACGATCCTCAAGCCCAGGCTTGTGCCTAATCCCCTAGCGTCCTGCTGACCCCTAGTCAGCTTGGCTCTGAGACTTTCAACTTGATGATCTGGGGAGGAACTACATTTATTTATTAAACATGCAATTACAATGCAGTGGTTCAGGCTGCAGCACACAAGTGCAAGGGAGTGTGCAGAGTATGAATCTGCCACAAAGTGCCATGAAGTGCTGCAATAAACTCTTTATTTAAAGACCATTTCAAGTGAAAACATTCGAAGACTGGGCTGTTGAACACTGCTATGTCACTGTAGGTGTGTATACATGTACATGTGTGTATTTGTGTGTCCATCACAGTTTGCATTTAATCCTTACTGTATTGGTGGTTTATGTACATGATCACATGTCAAGTTCACTTTACTGTTATGTGGAGACTTCAAATTGATGATGTGGGGAGGATCTACCTTTATTTATTAAACATGCAATTACAATGCATAGGTTCAGGCTGCAGCACACAAGTGCATTTATACAGAAATTTTATTCTCCAGCGCTGGTGCAGATTATACAGACAGATGCTTTAATAGTTCTGCAAAATATACCTTCCAAACATGCAGCTGTACATTATAATTCTAGTGCACAGCTGCACCATTTGCCATCTTCCATACTGTATATCAGGACTGTTGAGATGATGAGGTCCTCTGACATTTTCTGTAAGCCTCGAGAATGGGTCAAATCCAAGGGCTATGTGAAGAGGTTGTATGAAGTGCAAGAGCACAGAATATTTCCCAGCTTATAGCCTGAGAGATACTGTTGGTTCCAAAGACATATTTAGGATGGGATTTCAACCATCATGCCATGCAATCCTAGGGAAACATACCCTTCATTCACATTTTATTTGAAAGCTGTGTAGATTTCATGGGGTTCGGTATCAGGGGAAGCAGGGTGAGGGAGTGAGGGAGAGAGAAAAAGAGGAATGAACAGAGTTGCTGCTTGGAGCTGGTGCTTTTATGCAAGTAAAGCTCCCCTTTCAGAGGTGGGTGAGGGGTCAGGATATGAGGTGGTGGCAGTGGGAGAGTTATTCGATAGATACTGCCGTGACCTTGCATGGGTTAGAAAACCAAACATGCTGCATCCCTCTACATCAACCCCCTCTCTCTTTTTACCATTTTTCTGTGTCTCCCTTGCGCAAACCAGAAATATTTGGTGTTTCATGCATTTAAATGCCAGATGGATGGTGTTTACCACTTATGACAATAAAGAGTTAGAGAACTTCAGACAATAAAAACTTTGGATTTAAATTTAATGTAATAGTCCTGTGACTGAGAACTTCTCAGAAACTATGCAAATTTTTCTAATGCAGTAAACCCCATCCTTGTAGCACTCCCTGGTCCTATGCACACACACACACACACACACACACACACACACGTGCACATAAATGTGCACACAAGCCTGCACACATGCACAGGCAGAGACAGAGATGACATATTCACAGATGGAGAGAGAGGATGAGTGAGTGTGCAGGAGACGAGAGCATTTTGACAATGTAAATGAACTTTAATATGCTATCATTTTTGCTTTTGGTGCTTCCTTTTGTGAGATAGCGAGGATGGAATGATGAAGATTAGTGTAGCTGCTAGGCTTGTTCTCTCTATCAAACATACCCGGGATCCTATTGACATGGAGACACACTCCCACATGACGTTAGCCAATCACGACACTCGAGGGCACACCTAACCATGAATTTTTATCAGGTTTATAACGTAAGTCCTTTGAATTTAATAGCTTTTGTCATATCCTCTTACTCCACTATATTTATCCTCACCGGGGTTCACAGTCCTCTTCAAATATATTGTAATGGAATCATGAACAAACAGCAATCAAAACCACACCGACCCTTATAGCCAGGGACACTTAAAATCTCCACCAAATGAATGTGCTGATCTGTAGGTCAGATCTTATGGATTGGCCAAGAGCCTCTCCAATTGCTTAAATAAACAAGTCGCTTTAAAGCTCAGACAAGAGCCCCTTATTTATTTGTCTGCTTATTTTTAGCAGGAAATAAAGTACAGATGAGAGATGGGGCATGCAATTCTACCCTACACCACTAGCAGCATAATAGCTCAATATGATGGATTTATCTGTGCATAGCTGTGTATCTAGGTACTATATGTGCTCACTAACTATGTGTGTGTGTGTGTATGTGCGTGTGTGTGTGTCTGTGTGTGTGTGTGTGTTCCAAACCCTGCAAAAAGAAACTGCCATCATTTTTTCCCTCAGGAGTCAGGTATCATATTCCTTTTGTGCTTGCAAGCAAACGGTGGCATAAACGCCCTACTCTCTCTCACTTAACTTGACAAGTCTGTCATCTCCTGACCAAGGAGGGTCCTGGATGTGAATAACAGTAACCTGTGGTTACTAGGTAACAGAAAAGGCCTGGTTACAAATAATCATGCCTTGTAAAATCAGCATATTTAAAGATAAGTGACTTTCAGGACCAGGGCAGTGTGCAGAGTATGAATCTGCCACAGCAGTCACACAGCCTAGAAATTACATGAAGCCACATAGTGCTGCAATAAAACTTTTCACTGAAAAAGCATGTCAAGTAAAAACATTCAAAGGCTGGACATGTTGGACACTGCTATGCTGCTGTCAGTATCAGGGTTCCCATGGTAATGGAAAACCTGGAGAAGTCATTGAATGTTAAAATATCATTTTCCAGGCCTAGAAAAGTGATGAAATAAAGTAAAATCATCAAAAGTCATGGAATTTATTGTGTTGTCTGTAATGAAATTAGTTACAATAATCCTAACCCTAATCCATGGATAATCTTACATATAACATTTTGATGTGCAAGTCTGAATTTCTGTTGGCATGATGAAACGTGTCGATGTGTGACTACGTTTCGCTCCTTCAATTTCACTTCCGTTCATGTACTTATAGATTGTAAGAAAACGTAGAAAACGTTTTGAAATTGTATCTGTAAATATGTGTGGGAACCCTGTGGTATGTACATGTACATGTGTGCGTGTCTGCCTCAGTTTTTCATTTAATCCCTGTATGTACTGCGTTGGTGGTTTACACACATGCTCACATATCAAGTTCAAGTTCACTTTACTGTCATGTGGATATATTACACTGAGATGTGTGTATGTGTGTGCACTTTAATGGATACGTGTGCCTGTGTGTGCATATGTATATTTATAGTGCCAGGACAACAGCACAAGGTGTGTTAATCATGGACTTTATCCACTTGTACAGTATACATTTACCCGGGGGACTAGTGTCTCTTACCGCCTCCTACTCTGTAATAACCACAGTCTGCCTCAGATAAAGCACAGCATCTGTTAAACAGCGGGGTGACTGAGCACACAACACAGACTACCATTACAAACGGACCACTGCACAGTGGGCCGTATCTTATACACCTGGGTGACCAGATAAGAGTGAGAATAGGAGGAAGGGGATTAACCCATCAACCAGTTGAAATACTAGGCAGGGTTCAGTGAATCAGGGCTGTGGTAAGGGAATGATACTCAGAATAGAATATAGATCTACAGCATGGTAAAAAATAGGAGGGAAATGAAGAAGAAAATAGATAAATGGTGAATAGCTTCCTAATCTATATCAGTTTTTTTTTCTTTCATAATTGTTATTGGCTCATTCCTGTGACTTTCAAAGGTCAATATGCCTAGGCATGGAAGAGAGAAAAAGACAAAAAAGATGAGAGGAGTGAGGTGGATTGCAGTCCCCTCCCCCTTATCCTCTCACAAACTCTGTCTTTTCCACTTACGCTTGAAGGTTAAGTCTAAACCTCTTCACTGATGGTGGAAAAAAATGTTGTGATGCAATGTTGACGGAAAAATTCCGTAGAATGTCTGTGGTATGGAAAAAAATTGGAGCACTGGTATTAAAAATGGAGATGAGACACAGCATATTGAAGGCAGTTCTGCTGGTAAAAATAAAGGACCCATATAAAATGACATACTACCAACAAGTCTGGCAGGAAACCATTCAGGAATGAATTCAGAATAGTTCTGCTTTTATCTTGCTTTTTCCCAACTGCAGCGTCTGGCAGTTAGGTTCATTCATTATCCCAACGGTGGCTCCCCATGCCTCCAAAACTAATCTTGAACACACGCCACCAACTTAATTTTGAATCTGTATGAGTTATCTATCTTTGAGGAAACCAACCCCTCACATAAAATACTTACTTGGACATTATTTCTGAAAAAAATAATTAAGATATGGCACCTAGATGCTCCAAAAACTGTGAGGTCACTTTTATCATTTCTGCCTTGGTAACACATGCTTGTAACTGATGATAACTACTGGTATTGCCATTTCTTTTGCAAAACTTGACTGCCAGATTGCAATAAAGTTTTTGTATAGTAGTTACAATGTATATGCAAACTGAAGGACTTTGGCAGAATTTTAGATGCTAAAATATTGACTGATAAACTGTGTGAAACAGTGAACTGTGCACATTACATAACAGGCAAACAAGGGAGGAACAATGAGAAACAATGAAGAATGAGGGAAAAAAGTAGACACTGGTATACCCCTTAAACAGCTGTCTGCATTGGATTTACATAAGAATAAAAATAACATGAACTACACTGGCAGATTTTGGTGCCAGTGTATTACAGTATGCTATTCCCTTGTTATGCTGCTTTGGTACCTTAAGAGTAATCAGTAAAGAGTTTACCTATTTGTGAGTAAACTACAGTAAACATACCAACTGGTGGCAATAAATATTGCTTTGTTCATTGTGCCAGCTCCAATACCTTGATAAACAGGTTCACCTGGCATCTGTAGTGATCAGCTGAACCAACTTTTAACGCTCTTATCAGAATTAAAAAGCACAATGTTTTGATAGATTTAAACACATTAATGTCTGTTGATGTGTATTTAATTCCAACAGACCTGAAGTTCATTGTTGCTTCGCTGCCCATCGCCACCCCTCTTCTCTTCTTCTGTCACCACCTCAAATTATGCTTCAGTTCTTCAATTACATCCTGCAATGCTGATTGCTCCAGCAACGCCGGCATATTGCCTTTACGAGCTCATTAGGCGGACAATATTGTACTTACTGTCTGCTCGTTATGGGGAAAATTTGGTACTGTAAACACATTGTTTGTGTATGTAATCAGAGTCGATGGTGAGAGCAAGACAATAGTGGAGATTTGGGGGATAAATGAGCAAACATGGGACTGGTCAGTAATGAGGACAGAGGTGCGAGAGGAGACCAGAAAAAGCAGAACCTGGTAAACCCACACAGGAGAGGGATGTACAAGTGGTCTGAGGGGAGGGGGAACCGTCTCATGCAAAGGCATTAAAAAAAAAAAAAAGAAGAAAAAAAGGTGCAAGCTGCCTCTGGGTGTCCATGCTAATCTGTTCCAGCTTGGCATGGTATTACTTGTGTTTTATATTTTGCCTCCCTCCACACATGCACACATGCATACAGGCACACAAAAAACAAAAACAAATAAATAGACAAATAGGAAATCATTATTTTTCTCTAGCCTCAGTTTCTTCAAACCTTACATCAATTCCCGCATCTACTTTTATTCACTCTCCAATCAGAAACACCATACGCTGATGTTTAAAGCACCATACAGCAGTCTGTAGCCTGCTTGACTGAATGAGGAGGTGTACCTCTTTTATAGAGGTGAGTCAGCCTTCAAATTGTGCCAGCCGTCAATCAACACCAGAGACAGGAGTTTCCATAGTAACGCTGGTCAGGGCAGTGATTGCTCCCAACATTTTTTTTTTTTTTTTGAAACACAGCAAAATATCAATGTCACTTGTTCTGGGAATCCATGAGATGAAGGTTGGTGTTTATGCACGGCTTTCATTTATTTATTTACCTTATAAAAGTGTCGTGACAGGTTTTGTTGCTGATTAATACGGAAACACAATTAAAGTTATTGCATAGCAGGCAAAGTACTGTGTGGATATAAAACTGTAAAAACAAAATTGAGAGAGAATGATGCACAGCAATTAGAAATGTCTTTCTACAGTGCCTCAGAATAAACATTAACCATCACAAACCACAATAAACCAAAATATATGATCAATACCTCAAAGTATCAACCCTAATTCACACTTCAAGGTGTTTTCAAGAGCAGCCATCACCGGAACTACATTACAGAACCTAAGGCTCTGACAGCAGATAAACATTGCACAAAATTATGGGCCATGTCCTGCCAAAAGGGCAACACCATGCTGGCAAAGCCCTTGAGAAATGAATACCTGTCAGTCAAGCGCATTAATGGTACCTGGTCGGTGCTTATTACAGCTCCCCTTTTAGATTCAAATTTCACATGCCTCTCATGTTTCGTCAATGATTTAGAATGACCTGATTCAGTTTTTTCTGCTTCTTCTTCCTGAATGAGACACAATACACAAGAGAAAGGTGGAAGCTGTGAGGGAGTGAGGTATGTACAGTAAGTGAGGTAGACTGAACTACTAAAGGAGTGGTGAGTCAAGTGCTTCCAACAGAGTACATATACTTTTTGGTAAATGAGAAAAATAATGCTGTATTTTTTTTTTTTTTTTAAAGATTCCCTATAACTCGCCTTGGCTCTTCTCTGCGTTTGCCTACCCATCTCTTTCTAGTCTCTCTCTCTCTCTCTCTCTCTCTCTCTCTCTCTCTCTCTCTCTCTCTCCTTCCTTTCCTGCTGACAGAGAGAGAACTAAAAAGTGCCAGCCCTGTTCTCTCTCTAAGCTTGAACTCTGTGTGCAGGCAGAATATAGAGTTTAGCTTTTATTTTCTGTGTGACTTTTTGTTCAATGAGATTTGGAGAAGGTGACTTTTATCCCTTAGGGGAGAAAAAAGAGGATGCTCTTATGCACTCACACAGAGTGCAGCAATTGGTTGACTGAGAAAAATAAAAAGGGGGAAATAAAATGAAAAGCTATTGCACAGGGACCCATTTGCTTAGTAACTGCTATCTTTGTATTTGACTCCTGGACTGCTTACTGGGACGAAAGCAGGCACAGGATATAATGAAATACAAAGATGTATTATGGGATATAAGTAATGGAGCCATGCACCCAGATATTTCAAGGCTTACTCTCCCTGTTTAATTTCCTCCTCAGAGAATGAAATGACCCATAGTATTAACCTTCAAGGGGAAAGAGAAGATGCTTTTTCTTGAAGACTAAAAAGAGAGAATAATCATCAGTGGATTGCGCAGTCACCGGGGACAAAGCTTTGCATTGAACCCAGGGGGTACTCTTCCTATAACTACAGCATCTTTGGACCCCATTGTGAGCCAGGCACATTAAGTCAAAAGCCAAATGCTATATTTTCTCTGTTCGCTGAGCTGATCAAAACCCTCACGCCCAACCTGTCTGACAGAGACACCGCATCCATTTCTAATGAGTCCAGTGGGGACACCTTCCCGAGAGGTTGCCTGTCTCCCTGCCCTCGGGGTCGTGCCGAGATGGGACACAGGGATGCTTTAAAATTGTGATTAGCCTCTGGGGTCAAAAAGAGGTTGATCTGTGGTGCACCTTGAGGTCTGGCTCAATATACTACTCCCCTGTGATTGTCCTCTCCTTCATTTCCCCCTTTCACTTTCCTCACAAGTACCACAGCTCTAATTTCATCTCTCTCCTCCACCACTTCTGAGCTTACTGTACTCCTGAGCTTATGGATCTATAGAGGAACATAGAAGAGTAAGCAAATTAGCCATGCTGTTATTTTAGTTTAAATGAATTGTATTGCGCCTTAACGTTTATTCATCCAGGGGAGATTCGCTGAGCGTGCATGCTCTTTTTCAGCTGTGAGTCATACTACATGCACCCACACCTGGAACCTACAACCAGTTCAATCACGTTCTGCTACTGCGGGCCACCAAAGCAGCTTCACTGGAGGAGTTTTCTGATTGAGTGCCCTCTGCAAGATTTTCCCAGCCAGTGTTTGTATTCAAACTGGCAACCTTCCACTCACGAGTCCACTTCTCTTACATTCAGACTTTGTTTTCTGCAAAAGCTCTGGCATAGTTTGTCTGTTTTATTTTCACTGTATGTCAACAGCCATTTTCCTACAGACATTTTCCAGACACCCTGGAAAGCTTTTGAATTTAATTCAACAGGGGGAGGCAAAATGGCGCCAGTAAATGAGACTCGTTAGCGCTGCAAAGAATTTACCTCAATTGAGAAGGGAAAGTGACACAATTGATTTAGAAAGTGATGCGATTTCAGCTGGACTGAAGAGCACAGGAGCCCAAAGTCTTTTTTCCCCCTGCTCTGTGGAGGCTGCTCAGCTCACTGCGCTAACAACAACAGTCACATTAAATTACAAAGCAGCACGCTCCGTGTTAACAGATGCCTCTGATAGGTTCTTGTCAAGATTATCCATGCTGCTCTGAGGCTGACTGTGTTTTTTTGGGGTGGGGAGTGAAGTTAACAAATGACAAAACAGGCAGAGCCAATCATGGTTCGGGCCCCCTGATACGGCGCTGCACAGACACGTCCTCCAGCTAGAGCCCTATGATGCATCTCCCTGGCTGTTTTCTGTTAACTCGGCTCTTTCAAGGCCATCCATTCTACCGTGCTGCCTGATGTCGCAGCAAAGTCTTCCAAGTCAGCTCCCTCCCCCTCCTTCTACCTTTACAATCCATCTACTGTGCATTGCAGGTACACCGGTGGTTTTTGGAAAGCTAAGGGGAAATAGCTGTCTGCTTCACAAAACAAAAACGCCTTTGTGTCATTCCAGCTATTTCTTGAGATTTCATTCTTTGTGTTGTCTGGGGAACAGAGATGTGGCATCCCATTGTCCTGTGCTCTCTGCCCACTACTCTTTCCTGGTTGCATGTGAGAAGATTCTCACACTGCACATGGTGGATCACATCCCAAATGCTGACCAGCCACTTTCCACTCCACGCTGATTTCTTTTTTATTGCTCATTCACCAACCTCTGACGATGAAGATTGCACGATGGCAAGATGGTGTGTATCCTGGCCTATTCAATGGCTGTCAGGCCACTTTATCATCTCGATAGTTTGGCCAAGAGTAGTCTGGTAACCTGTAATGCATTCTTTTGGACCACCAATACAACGTGTGGAGTAGACACTCCAAATGACAGAAAAAAAAAAAAAACAGAGCAGAGACATAGATGGAAATGTATTTGTATTTTATTGTATTTATTATTATATCTTATTTTATTTTTTATTGTTTTTTTTAGCTTTTTTATTGTATTTTTTTGTATTTTATTATATTTTATTGTATTTTTTTGTACTTTTGTATGAAGTCTGTGTTTAGTTAGTTAGAGAGTTTCATAGTATATCAACATCACCCACAACAATGTTCTTTTTCCTGCAATGTTCAAGACTGGACGTCTTTTGGATCTACTGTAGGTCTCAGAAGTCCAGTGTCCAGATCTATTTTTTTCTCCTATCTCCATGTTTCCATTCAGGACAGACAAAGGGTGTAACAGTGACACTCCTCGCGGAAAGATAGTGCTTTAACCAAGAAAAACACACAGTACATCAGGAGACATTGCTCCGAAAGACCCCAGATTACTCCATGGGACAGCTCATCCATAACCTTTTATTTTTCTCTATTTCTTTTATGTCTCACTCAGGTCGCACTGTGCCATAATCCCAAAGGCAGTAAAAAAAAAAAAAAAAAGTGAACAGCTCTCTTGAGATGAAGAGGAAAACACTTAAATGTAGCTGAAATCCTGCTGCTTCCCTGCTTATTTTCTTTCCTTTTTCATTTTTAATGAGAAGATACTGAACTGAACATCACGAAACTTCACAACTGCTTTGACCTACACTAAGGATCCTTTTAGTTAGGCATATGGCATATCATATTAATTACCTTCTTGTCACGCCGTAGTGCTTCTTTTTCTGTCTCACATTATAATTGATGTAAAATGTTTATTTTAGCAATACTTAGAGTTATGATGTTCAAATGACATCTCACACACACCTTTTGATACAGAAATGCTCTTTCTCAATCTGCATTCAGCTCTCATTACAGCAATATCTCACTGGCAAGAAACTAATGTTCTAACATTCTGTAAAATGTGAGATTTCATTTTTATTCCGCAAATAATAGGATTTACTTCACTGTGAGAGTTTGACTTGTTTATGAGATCAAAGAGCAGTAGGATAACAAGTTGCTGAGACGAGGCATGCATGTGGCGAGTCCAGGGGGGGACACAGTTTGTCATTTAAATGATTTGGCAGAAAGAGAGATGTCTCACAAATTTAAATGGAGATCAGAGGCTTGTAAAGGCACATTTGAATTTTTAGAAGTTCAAGGAAGTTCCTAAATTTGTTTGATGTTCTGATTTGTGTTACTTTTATTGAAAGTAGAACTTTAGTCACTCTTTCATGCTTGAGGGAGTTGAAGACCAAAATCAAGCTGGTTTACCATGTGTACACTTCAGTGCAATTCCTTGCTGTGAATTGCATAACAAAGGCAAATGTATCACAAACTGATCAGCCAGCTAACATTGACAGTATTAGGTTCATCCTTTCAGTTGCATTAAATAATTAACACATATTTATTGTTACACCATCTATCTATCTATCTATCTATCTATCTATCTATCTATCTATCTATCTATCTATTTATCTATCTATCTAGTGTGTTGGTGGTAGACCTACCTAGGTTATGCTCACATTATGCATGTGCAGTCCTTTGAATGTACTAACACATATACAACACTTTCTGAAGGGAGGTAAGCCACCATGAAGAAAGTTCCCAGACCTGTATAGCATCATGGCAGTTGTTGATATTATGCTTAAAAGTTAACAGCAGGGTTAACAGGATGTTTTCTGCTACAAACATCCCCTCATTTGCATGTCACTGATGCAATACATAAAAGCAGGCTACGACTCCTCCACCTGTTCTAGTCAGACAATATATTTAGATTAACCTGCAGTTCATGTTTATGAATAAGAAAACACTCAAGCATGATGGTTTCAACATCAGCATTAATTGGGTATGTCAAGGTGTGGCACTCGACACGCTTACCTTAACCTAAGCAAGTTCCAATTTGATCTTTTATCATTGAGAGCAAAGATCAATAAAAAATGCCTTGAAGCCATAAAACAAGTGAAAACTAGCTTAGGACTTATTAGATATTTGTCACCTTTTGGCAGGTTATGGTTTATAAATTGAAACATCACATAGCTGATGATTAAATGTGCATTTTGAGCAAACATAGATGAATGGTTAGCTGTGCTGGCCTTGAATGTCCAGCCTAGCTTTTCCCTTTATCATCATTATGTTGCCTCCCTTTTTCCTTGCAGGAAGAGGTGACAGTCATGGTAAACATACCTGCTCAGCCCAGCATTCATTATGCATGAATCACCTGATTTTGATGTAGCAGTGAGTTCAATTAAATGTATTATTTGGATTAATGACATGCTAACTACAGCTCACCCATGCATTTACTGGTGTCCTTACAAAAGTAACACATGATTAGTGACCATTTATCTATCTAGATAAAGTACCACTAATTAAACACAAGCAGCAAAACACAACATCATACCAATGATGTATTAATGACAAATTTAGGTAGCTTGAGTTGACCGACAAAATCAGTGTGCTTTTATTTAAACTTTGCAGTAGCTGTATCCTAAACTGAGAAGCAGCTACTTCCACTTCAATCAGGAGAGACCCAGTGAAGAAGTACAGATAATGTTTATTATACAGATGTGACGAAATAATTGATTACTGACTACAATTCTTTGGCGCTTAGACTCGACAGGGAGATTTTTGAAATCGAGGGGCATGGCCCTGAGCAGCAGCATAATAAATCCCCCCATGGAGTCCAGACACTGGTGGTGGTGGTTGATGAGGCTGATGATGCTGATGAAGCGATGGACCTGATGAATCTGCGAAGATGAGGCGGCGATGGGGAGGAGGAGGGGCGCGCATTAACAGCAGCATGAACACACTAAAAGCACAGAGAGAAATGTAATTTTAAAAAAAGACAGCAGCAAGCTGATAGGCTAACAGTGAAGGTGTGTCACCCTGCTATTGGATAGATGTGAACAGTTGATGTGAGCAGATGATTGAGCTCAACTGACAGGCCCCGGGAAATGACAGCAAGGGAATACTAGTGAGCATGCGTGAGAGCTGTGACAAGAAAAATAAAAAGAGAAATATAAATATAAGCCTTGCATGAAAAGATAGTCTCCCTGACTGAACTTTTGCTAAAGCTCCATTTTCTTGTAAGTACTTTTGCAGTAATTTCCTCTACCTTATTATCTTCTATCACAACCAGACTGTGGAGGCCCCCACAGGCATGCAAATCCAGAAAGGAGAGGTCTACACTAACGTAGACAACAACAGGCCAGCATCATCTGATCTGCTGCACTCAGCTGCCGCCTCTCACAGAGGAATTCAGACAGTTGCTCTTTCAGGGTGTCACTACACAACTGGCTAGCATGGGGCAGTGGCAGTCTGAGGAGGCCTCCGTGGTGCTTGGGAACCACATGGGGAATTGAGTCCTGGTAGCCCAAGTGGGGAGCATCCCAAGAGGAGTCAGATGTGAATAATAAGCTGTGGGAGTGTAAATTGACAGTTTACTTAGCGGACAGCACCCTGGATCCTGGCAGTTTGGATCTACAACATCATGGTCACTAGCAAGTTGTCCTCTGCTGGCTAGCACAGCTCCACAAGAAAAGTGGGACAAATTACCCCCACCCAACTTGTTAAATTCGGATTGTGCCTCTTGATATTAAATATGACTGTTTTCACATGCATTTGCTACGAGTAAGCTATAAATGAGTTCTGCCATACTTCTCAAGCACATTACGTTCCATTCAGTTCCAAATGGCAAAAGCTCCAGAGACTGTCGTGCAATTCAGGTAGTAAAGGTAATCCAACAGAGGCTGACAATATTGCTTTTACATTTTGAAAGACGTTCTGTTCCCTGTTACATATAAATACATGCATTAGGGAAGAGGGAAAACACAAGCGAGAGACTGCAATGAAATTATGTAAAAGAGAAGCAGAAACAAGTGCGAATTCACAATAGCTGCAACTGCATACGTGTATGCATCCATGCATTAATACACACACACACACACACACACACACACACACAACCTCGCAAACACTTGACCTCCATGGCAAATTTCAGCCTCATAGGTAGAAAGTTACAGTTGCTATAAGGTTTTGAAAGGGAACCTGGCAACATGGTGTGTGTATTTATGTGTGTGTGTTTGTATCTGTGTCTGTGTGTTTTTGTGTGTATGTGTATGTCTGTCTATGTGTGTGTGTGTGTGTGTGTGTCTGTGTCTTTCTACAAAGTTTGGCCATGTTACGTGAATCTGTCTAATAGTTATGCATCTTTTGTTATAGGCCACTCCCACTGACTGCCATGCCCCCTTCTTGCCAATTGGCATGAACAGAGGCTCACCAAATAGACCATGTGCCACATACTATAAGGCACAGTGGTGGGGGTTCGATTCCTGCCCAGGCCCGGGCCCTTTGCTGCATGTTATCCCCTCTCTGTCTTTCCTGTTTCGCTCCACTGTACATGTGTAATAAAGCAGAAATGCCAAAAAGTCGTAATGTTGAAAATAAAATCTTCATGGACAAATTCTCATTTCGATGTTTTTGAGTAAAACAAAATATAATCTGAGAAACCCAGAGGGTCAAGAGCTGTTGCCAGAGAGAAATCCAGAGGCTCTCGTGAGAAATGAGCTTCTGGGGGGAATGATGAGTGAATATGTACAGGAAATGCTAAAAGGCAAAGGGGAGGTCTTAGTAACATATCTGGACGGAACACTTTGGTTTGTTTGCTGTCAGGATTTGGCAAATGTTTAATATATCAGGCTTGGGAGACATTGAGCTCAACGTTAGCTCAATTTGGCTACGCTAACTGTGTGCAAGAATGTAATAGTCATTAGCCCTCTGCTTTCCATCATGGAGGAACATGTGAAATATATGGATTCCAAAAGAGTTTCAGCTGCTCACACTATGGTTGCGACGACGTGACAGATCAGCAGATTGCAGATTGTGGCATCTGTTGATATGTGGACACTGGCCTGTTCCTTGATTTAAATAAAAACATGCCAGTAGGATTATACTGTATTCTGATTAGCAAAGGGGTAATGCATTTTTCCCCCAAAAGTGGAGCTTTTTGCTGTGATCACAGGGTAATCATAGGTGTACTGTTAAAAGTCAAGTCAAATGTTTATCAACATGCTCAAGCTAACAAATATATAAAATCATGTGAAATTTGGAGCATTAAAAATAGCACTGCGGGAAAAAAATAATTAATTAAAATAATAATAATAATATATGAATGCACATATTACCACAAATCAAGAGGACCTAAAAGCAGGGAGTAGATAAAACCACCGCCTTTTTTTAGTTAAAGGCATAGGAACCAGTTTCAAAACTAAATACAGTGTACCACTGAAAATATCCATGCACACTGGCCCTGCTCTCCTCATATTGCTCTACACAATATGAATCAATAAATGAAAATAAAATCAAAAGAAACCATTTTTACAACATACCATTCGCCCACCAGTTGGCAAACTGGTGTTCCATGCGCAGTGCAACTGCGCATGGAAAGTGACAAGCAACATTAAGTGGATAGATTGAGTTTGCTAAATTACCCTGTCTGTTTGACTTTGCAAACAGGTGTTCAATATTCTGGGGTACTGAACATGCTGATGGTTTCAGTCTTTGTCTCCTCTGCTGTTTTTGTCCCATGACACGGAGTTGAAAATGAGTGGCAGGCTCTAAATACACAAAATCAATCAGCAGTTTGGCTACACATGTGTAGACTAGATAGTGTGCGAGATGGTTGTTACTATAGAAACAGAACACAGAACACAGTAATCTGACACAGTGTGAACTGAACCAGCTTTGCAACATAATGCACGTTTTTTTTTAAATTCAATCAGCAAGGCAAAGGGCTTTCAACCATATAGCTATATGCTTTTCTACATACACACAATACTTGTGTATGTAGTTAGAAGGTCAGAAAGTTAATAAGTGCAACAGCAGTAATGCCAGTGGAAATGATTAGTACATCAGGGCCAGAGTTCTAGGTAGATAAAACACAGACAAACACAGTACACTGCTATCATCAAGGGCGTAGATTGTAGAGAGTGGCATGAAAGTTCACTGAAAAAACAGGGGGATTAAAGGAGAATTAAAAAATAGTGACAGCTCCTACCTCCTCCAGTGACCCTTGAACTATCACTCATGTGTATCATAAGGAAAACCAACACAACACATTGCTGCTTTTTTACATCAGGCGCCTGTGTTTCTGGGCACACACATTGTACTGTGTGGGATGGCTTGCAGCATGTCTGTGTACTGCATCCAATCAGGCCATCTCTCTCTGCAAGCTCCATCTGTCACTGAGGCATGCCACTGTGTGTGTGACCCATGCCGTGTGGGTGAGCTTTGGTGAGACTGTTTTGAGTTCTCAGGCCCAAAGCCCAGGAGAAAGGAGTAGTTGAAGACCTTGGCACAAACGCTTCCATGGCTGACAGAGAGGGAGGGGAAACAGATGCCTGGGAAATCTCCATGTCATCTTGGATACTTCACTCGTCAGACCTCCAAAGAAGCAAGAGAAATACGCTGGCTTTTTGCCAGTGAGCTCTCCTATATATCCAGACAGAGGTGAAAATATTTTTAATTTTCACCTGTCCTCAGAATTTATTTAGTTTTAGTGTATTTAGCAACAGCAAAGCATATGGAGATACACCAAAACACATCCTGATTAAGAAGGTGGAAGTAGTCTAAAGTACAGAAAAAAAAAGAGATACAACATTTAAACATTTACACATGCATTGGGTGCTGGTTTGAATGTCATTTGTGTATTCACTTTGCTCAATCAAGTTTCACATTTAATAAAACTGTAATTTCTATGGGCATATTATCTATAGTCAGAAAACGAACCCATTCAGCAACCACTGAATTTGCTTTTCAGGCTTGGCTGCCTATAGGAAGACTTTGATAAGTTGTTCCACACAGTAATGCTGAATCAACAGCAGTCGAAGTATAACTTCAGGCTTCTTGAATTAGTAATCATGAAGTTGTAACAAGACCCCAGCTTGATCTTTTAGCGCTTCTCAAGGGTGCACATGGCCCCCTTGTGTGTTGGAATTCTATTAAACAGCAGCTTTAGATTTTAGGCTTGGCCTGGAGTGAACAAGACTCTACAGCAGTGGTTTAGACCACCATGTTACTCTATCATAATCTCTTTTTCCCAGTAAATGATTCTTGCTATCTCAGTGTGAAAGTGTGTTGTATTTCAAAAAATCCATGTATGGAATGAATGTAATCTATGTATTGAAAAATAATGACACTTGAAGCGTGGAGAGGAAAGTTCAATCTATGAGGAGGGAAAATTCCTGCTCACTTCTACACTTTTTTTCATTTAACTAAGAAAATCTTTTACATAGCCAGAAAGTTACAGGTTTTTCCTTTCCTTTCTTCAAATAAAACCACGTGCCATCAAGTGAAAGTCTCGTTTTTTTACAGATTTCCCAATTAATTTCAGTTGTACAGTATATAGTCCCACAGCACAACTTCTCCATTTTTTTCAGCTGTCCACTGATGCTGTTTTCAGATGCATGAAGTAGGAATGTCACCATGTATGTGTGATGGATTTCTGTCTTTGATGGATTGTATAAGTAATTTCCCCCCTTGTTTACGCATTACATAGGAGGATATCTTTTCACTTTTTCATTAAAACACAACAGGCTCTCAGCTCTTCTTCTCACAGAATTTCATTATTGTGTTCTGGGACACACCAGTCATTATACAAGTTCATGATTTCTTACCTCTTTCATTGCATACTGCATAAATTAAACAGAGTTTTTTTTTCTTTTTATTTCATTTACTGTATCTTAAAGAGTGCATGATTAATGTAGTAATGCTATTTTACTGTTGAAATATAATCCAACATGCTGGCCTTTTAATTGGGAATATTAGTCTTTAAAGTGCCACAAATAGAAATTAGGGCCCTGAGCTTGCAGTCTTACCCGGTTGGCAATTAATTTGCTGGTCAGCATATTCCTTAGTAGATCTCACAGGTCATTGACCTCACTTCACTTAAAAAAATGCACACTGTCTCTCTGATGATGTATGAACAAAGGTCCTGCATGTGCTGTAAGGTAAATAAAAAATATGCCTAAAAAGTATGTTGTGCCAGGCTATTTTGGGATTGCTTTGCTCCCTTAAATGTACAGTTGATTATTATCAAACTGTGTGCTGAGGGTTTATTCTTGAGATTTATATTGTACTGTGTGTGTGTGTGTGTGTGTGCGTGTGTGTGTGTGTGTGTGTGTGTGTGTGTGTGTGTGTGTG
>OMKZ01001215.1:1773-61555 GCA_900302535.1 Neoniphon sammara
GTGTGTCTGGGTTTGGTGAAGAGTGCAGCTGCAGCTCCAAAATCAATTCCTCTCTTGAGTTGTGAGGAAGTGTGTGTGTGTGTGTGTGTGTGTTTTGGTGGTGGTGGGGGGTGTTTAGGTTCACAGGTTGCCAACACAACCGTTCAAAAAGGTGCCCATGAATGTGAGAAGTAGAGAGATGGTTGAGGGCATTCACTGCAAACATAAACAAATAAAAATCCATCTTAATCGTTTTGTCTCATATTGACTCTTAAAATCTTATTTAACTTATTTTTTTCCTCTGGTGAATTTTTCTGGGCTCAAGTATAAATACATTGAAAAAATGCAGAATAAGGCAGCTCAGCCCACTAGTATCAAGAAAATGACACTTGATTCAAGAAAATTCTGGAAACAAGTTCATTAACATTGATTAGCATCCCACTGGCAGATTTTTTATTTCTTTATTTTTGACTTTGTTTTAAGAAGAACAAGATTTTACGGCTGAATATGAGGCTAAATGACTTGCGAAGATGGAGATTTCTGTTTAGAATCTAGCTGTGCAAATCTCCCTCATCAGTAAACGCTTGGGTCTGCAAGTCTTTTTCATGCAACATTTGAACATACCTAAAACACAGTTAATGGAGACCAACTGGGCTATTTTCTCCCCTGTGACTCCACGTTACTTTGAATGGCTCATTTGCACAGCATGGTACAGTGATGTGTGGTAAACGAACACAGGTCCCCAGGCTATGAGGTATGCCTTTATTGCCGAGCCCATTAAATTTCCCTATCAGTCTGCTGGCAGCAGCACTAGGTCTTGTGTCTATGGGTCACAGGCTAAGGGTAGAGGTGAGACAAATGGATGAAAGGGCTTAGAGGGGGTTCAATACGCTGACTGGAGAGCAGGCACAAATGACACAATAGGTGCATCTGCAAGACCCTTGAAAAACAGTCTTATAAGCAAGAGGGTGTTTTCAAGGATAAAGCTGATTTTCATGAGTTCAGGTGAATTTTCTTTATTTTCCCACAATTTGCAAGGCAAATACTTAACTGGAAGCCACACACAAAACAAATCTATCTATCCCCAAATGAATATTATGGTTACTCCTTTGTATCGCTTCCTGACAAATACAGAGCACAGTATAAGGCTGAGATAATGAAGTGCTGCTTGGAATCATGATGGTTTTCCTATCATACTGAGAGCTGAGAGTATTATGTGTATGTCTAGAAATAGATCCACTTTGCACTCAGATATTGCCAACACTTGAACAAGAAAAACACAGTGTTCCCCTGCATTGCTAAAGATCTGAGCTTAACAGAGTATTCTGACTCTCTCATCTCCAGCTTCCATTGTAAAATATGTTTGTATTCATTCACAGTGCAAAATAATAATTCCAGGATGTTTGAGTGTTTCTGATGAATACAATAGAATAGAAAGCTTGTTATGTCAAATTATGCATTGTTATTATTATTATTATTATTATTAAAATTTCTCTTTTTTTCACAGATTTTAGACTTCCATTGTGAGCTGAACTCACACAATGAAATAAGTGATCTTAATGAAAACAAAAATCTCATTAAAATGTGTAGAGAAATAAGGAAAATTTAAACTTGTGATATAGCCAGTACAGTGCAATCTTTTGATTTGAATTCTGCAACAACCAAGCAACCAAACAGCCATACACACGCATACACACTCTTTCTCTTTCTGTCTCACACACACACACACACACACACACACACACACACACACACACACACACACATGCACTACAGCGTACCCAACCCCCACCTTCTTCAGCCCCTTCCCCTTTTCCAGTTGCAGTGACAGGTGGCTCTTGGGGGTTTGCACTAACACGACTCAACAGCTGCACAAAGGAGCCCCACTGGGGTCTTTTTAGGGTGACGGGATGTCCCATCTCAAGCGTGCCGATGAGCCCCAGCCCAGCCCCCACCTTGACAGATGCTCTGTGAGATCCACAGGTGGTAGATGGCGTGGTATGGAGAAGACACTCTGAAGAACTTAAAATGTTACATAACTGTTCTTCTTTCTTAAGGAAAACAGAGACAAATATAGCTTATAAGTTATGTGTTTTGAATTGAAAAGTTTGCAGTGTTTCCAATTTAAAAAGGATGCATGCATCTTTATCTAAATGCATGATATTTCGCTTAGTACTTGTGCAACTCTTATCTTGGGTGGAGTGACTTGTTTAACACAATGTGGCAAACACACATCAATCATACATTCATCAAACCAATACAAAAGTGCAACCAGGCTGACAGGAAAACCTGGTGCTCTTTATACACTGTAATTACATGGATGTCCAACCTAGTAATTCCAGCTAATCATCAACCGTAGACATTGTTATCATGGTTAGAGCCATGAGAAGAGTGCCTCTGCTGAATGACATAGCCCATGATGCATACAACTACTTTATCGCCTTTTCTAGATTGTGCACCTTCTTTTCTCAATACAATGCATGCACTTTTCCCACCTTTCTTTAACTCCTTGAGACTGGTCTAATTGACTGATTCTTGTGTTCTATCCACACATGAAACATTGTTCAGTTATGACAACAGTATCAAAATTCCATGGAAACCGCCGAAAGGAAATTACCATGAAACACTAGGGAATATCTATCCCTTCCAATGATCGATAATAAACTCTACTACAGATTTTACTTGCACTGCTACCACAGTAACAACGTGCTTTACGAACAGGAATTAAGTGGAACATAAAAAAAATAATGAACAAAATGAAATAAAATAAAATAAATCATGCAAATGCATGTCTCCAACAGGCAGTTTTGAAATAAGTAACTATACTGAATGTGAATCGTGAAGTACCTTGAACATCGTATTTTTGAAGACAGGTGAACCAATTAAAAAGGAGGGGCGCATTTTGGCACATTATTTAATTGTTTTTTTCTACACCTTAATTGTTAGAAATCTCAATATAGTTGCATTGAATTGGTAAAAGTTTCTGTAACTATCTGTTCTAAGTGCATATCTAACTAATATTTGACAACAAATGTCATACCCAGAATATGTCTCACCCCCCTGCCGGTAATGGAACAGTCCGATCCGGAGGCCAGCGAGGGACCGGCCGAGCGACGAGCAGAGCATCAGCTGTTGTGTGTCGGAGTTAGAAACTTCCTTCACTCCTCCCCCACTTTCTTATTCCCAAATTCCCTCTGACACCATACCTAACTTCTTTAAGGAGTAGCCGCAGCCACCGGTGGTTCCCGTCAACCAGGACAGGGTGTTTTTCGTCCCTGTTTGGGCGACTTGAGACCTCTGGCCGCTCTTAGAGCGTTTCCAGCTCCGTTCACTTTGGGATTTGGGTATAACTGGAGTGACTCAACCAAGTTTCCCTCCCGGTTCTGCCTGAGGAATGAGAGGACAGTCGGAGAGGAAGAGCCGAAAACCGCATGTTTGAATGAACAAAATGGATAGCAAGGATATTGACGCCGATCTTGGGGAAAATTCTCTGCCAGGAGCAACATGTAAGTCTTTATTGAATAGAGTCCACGTTTACTTTAGAGGTATTTTCACCAATCTGTCCTGTTTAAAAAGCTGACTCGAGTGCTTTGACATTACGTCTTTTGTCGCGGAATGGTTTTAAAACGTCATCTCACTGGTGTTAAATTCAGTTGTCTAGCGCATGGATTAGACAGGCTAGACAGAAATAAAAATCTGAAACGTTGATCTTGTGATTTGGCCTATAAATAATGCGTGAGGAGGTGCGAATGTAGAGACAGTTCATTAATTGTAAGGTTATACCTTACAAGATGTTGGTTATAATCTTTACCACCCATCGAGCCAAATTTTAATCTCTGTGACAACATAAAGAGGGTTTACTTATTTGTAGACCTTTTGATGATCATAAACAAAACATTCAGGATGATTACGAACTGACTGCGGATGACTGTCCCTTAAAGATTGTTTGCAGTCCCTATTCACACTTAAAAAAAGTATGAATCCTCTCCACCACCGGAATAATAATAACACAAATTGCGCTAGATGAGGTAATCTGACTGGTCCCTTCCCCCTCCTTGTGTTTAACCTACAACTAACGTGATGCAGTCACCGGCGGTCTGGCATCCTGTCTTCCCTTCGCTGCATCTCCACCAAACGACGAACGATGTTTTCCGAGTGCAGGGAATACTTATTTGATGCACAGGTGCCGTCACGCTCATTTTGAACTGGTGCAGAGATGCGCCAATGATTTCCTGAAAGCACAAAAGCGCAGGCCCGAGTCTACCTCACCATTAAGCCAGATCGACTTATTTACTATGGATGTGGTAAGGCTTAATACTTACAATTAAAAGCTATGCCATCACAGGATCGTTCAGCTCTAGGGCAATGTCAGGCCTCTTCGTTTCACCATAACATATGGTTGAATACAGAAATCATACCCATCTCCAATTGAAAGGAGATGAAATGTCCATGGTGAACATCTGCAGATGGGAAGAATAGTTCTTGCAAGACACCATGCTTTGGTGTGACCTTTGACTATCCATGCCAAACCATTGTGTATTGACATACTGCATGGTTCTGTAAATAGTAGGAACACACAATGTGAGCTCGTCCTGGGGACAGCAGGAAACTTCCTTCCTGGTGACAGGGGGCTTAAGGGTGGGAGGCCGGCTTGTTTTGGCTCTGCATCAAGGAGGAGGAGAGCAGAGCTCCACCCGAGTCGTGGGAATCTTGACCAGTGAGTCTCTGCAAGCAGCTATACACATCATACATAGACTCAGGAGGGACTGTCATCACATAGCTTATGACTCAAGTTAGGAAGTACCCTCCTAAGGTGTCTTGTGTCCTGTGAAGTATGTTGGCCACACCATTATGCCCCCCAGTCTCACTGAAATGATCAGAGACTGTTTCTGCAGCTGGATGTGATAACTCGCTGTGACTAGCTGAAGCTAAAACAGAGACCACACAATGAGTGATCTTGGTCTTGTTAAAGATTGAGGTCTTGTTAAAGATCGGCCGTGCATAACTGCAGCACAAAGGCAGGCGTTTTTGTCAAGCTTGATGTTACTCTGTAATTACATGCATATTTTTTGCATCTGAACAGCTGCATCTGATGAGGTTTTGAATGACATTTAAAGTATAATGTCTGCACTGAGGGGAATTTTACCTCTTGATACATTAACTGAGCATGATGCTCTGTTAGGAATCATCTTACTGTAATGTGAAAGTTGCCTATATAAAGTATCCTTGTGAAAGACATTTACTTCCTCTAGGTTTGCTGTTTGCTGCTCCTGCACTGCTGCCCCTGAAATGCATACATGTTTTTGTGCCTAAGAGGAATGTGCAATGAAACAAATTCCTAGTTGTCAGTTTGTGTAATATGGTTGTTAAGTGTCTTCAGTCCTTAAAATCAATTTCTCAGGATATTTGGATATTGTTTCACATCCAAACACTTGGAAGCACCTGACCATTCGTAAAAGCTTCCTTTCACTGAAATAGAGGCAGCAAAGATAGTTGAAGCTGAATCTGTCCTGGTTGTGAACTAAAGGCCCTTGGAGTGGAGTTGCAGAGAGTCTGGCCAGTCTGCTCTGTCAAGGCTTTTGAAGAACATCTTCTAATCCCTCTTTTCTTTAGGTTTGTATTCAGGCTTTCTCCTCTCTGGGCTCCCTGCTCCGCCGCTCATTCCATGCCCTAGGAGTCGGCCCTGTTTGGTCTTGCTCTTTAATCTTCCCTCTGTCCACCTGAAAATCTACGCCTGGCTGACTGAGACGAATAAAAGCTTTTTTTTTTCCCACTCCAAGATTTGTCATTTCTAGCACACTCACAGCCACCTGAGAGGAGTGCAACTGCTCATCTGTCCAAAATAGCTACTGTGGGTAGTTTTGACAGACATGGATTGGTTAGCTGCCTCTAGAGATGAAATTGAACTCATGTCAGTGTGCTTAGCATGAACAGGGTGAACAGAAGCTAATGTGACAGGGCAATTCAGAGCATTTAAATATGGATAAGTGTGGTTATAATGCACTGCCTTGTTTTAAATGTCATTTGCATAGCCTCTTGCTCACCGTTTCATTAACCTCTTCATTATAATAGCGCATTAATACCATAACAGTGCCTTAGTCATCGAATTGCTCTCACATGCTGATGTAGCAAAATGAGCAACAGACCAAGACTTTAGTTCATGCCAAAAGCTCTTAGTCTAAATTGTGCTGCAGCACAAATCAATATCAAATGTAACTAGAAGGCACTTATCTCACATTGAACCTTATGTCATGGTTTACTATTCCTCATGTTGTTATCAAGCCATTATACAAACTGTATTTTCAGCAACCAAAGAAAACTCTTTCACTGCAGCCTGTAGGAGTGCAGCCATATTGGGAATGAAAAGCCTTAGCAGTCTGACAGGGAGACAAATCATAGTGTAGTGTTTTATCTATTGTGTAAGATGGGGAGAATCCACCGGCCCTGGCTGTCAAGCATGCGGTGAACAGGATCAGTCAGTTACACATCTTGAGCTGCAGGAGCTCTTACGTAATCAGGCCCCCGCGTCCCATTTTTGGAGAGAAAGCTGCATTAGTGTCTTTGTAAATTAGCCATGGGCAGCAACCCTGGGCCCTCTTTTGCATGGGTGCCTGATCACAGAGGGAAAACACTGTTTCTGTTCAGGATTAATTATGAGCAATATGACAGTGAAGTGTTTCTGTCAGGATGAGATGTTTTCAGGGTCTGGAGGAAATAAATATGAGAGTTTGGCCACTTGTGAAGCTGTTGACTTTTAAAACGATTAAAATGCATCTCATCACGGTTGAAATAGCACTAATTTGAAGCATCAGTGTGAAGTATTAGCTTCATCCTCCATTAATTACTGTTATAAAAATACCATAGAACATTTGTGAATATGAGTGTAATAATTTACTTCCATGGTTTGTTTTTGGCACTTCATTTATGCCACATCTACCAGACCTCTGGGTATGTATCTTACAGTATCCATTATATAGTAGGCCTGCTTCTTGTGCTATGCCCTTGGCTGGTTTCAAGATCAAAGCTAGCCTAGAAATGCACTCTTGTTACGCCTTGAGCTTGCAAATGGAACAATTAAATCTCCAAGGGTTCAAATTATTTCTACAGTGAAATTAAAAACCAAGAAATTCTCTTCTGTCTGTTGGAGGGAGAGAAGACCAGCAAAAAAAAAAAAAGATATTTTTCATTACATAATCATATTTGTCATTTCTCCTCACTGTTTTTAATCTCATTTAGCCTATATATTACTGGGTATTGTACAGAAAGAGGACCAACCCATGGGTAGGCTCTATCCTGAATAATCCATTTAATTCGGTGTATATGGCTGCAACTAGAGATTACTTTTGTCAATCAAATGCCTCCTTTCTGGCATAATCCTTTCTTATCTTTTTGGAAGAATTGACAAACTGCATGCTTGGCCAAGAGGATTAGGCAAATCCCAAATCCTTGAAAATAAAATCGCAGGAATAAGGAGCAAGTTGTGGATAACCATTGCCATCCTCTTTTACAAGCTATAACTTCTCTGTTGGTGTGTAGATTAATTGATTATTCCTTTTAGATGATCTCTAATGCTCTATACTGAACTTGTCAGTTAAGTGTGGGCGTTGTAAAGGAGAAGAGTCTTCCCCACTCCCACATGTTCAGATATGTTCAAAGCACATGCTCTGCAGATTATATAGTGGGACTCTGCATTGAATGAAGTTTGGAGAGAAAAAGTAAGTGCTAATGATCTGAGTCATGCACAAAACTGACAGAAGTCATGCCAGCACTGTGGCGTTGAGGTCTAGTGTTAAAACAATATGCAAATCTGCTGTTGCAGCAGCTAATGTTGTCCCTATGCTAACAATTAGTGGGAGGTATTTTCTCTGTCTGTTGTCGTTCGGGGGCCCTTATGCTCTTTGCAAGCCTTTGTATGTATGTGTGGGAGTGTCCATCCATGTTTGTGTGCAAGAATCAGGATGTAAAGCATTTTTTTAAAATGGGGCCCTCTATTTCTATCAGTGGAAAATAGTCACGGTTGGATATACAAGAAAGCCAAACAAGAGCGAGTACTAATGACATTAGTATAGAGGAAGATGAGACAAGATTCAAAGTGGGAGGAAAAGCTAACTGAGATACCTTACTCAGAGTTTAATTAGCCACATAGAGCCAGCATCACATCAGTGCTGGTCCAGTCTTAAAAACTGAGATGGTGTAAATCACAACATCCAGACACTAACCGTCTCACAGGGGAACAGAAGTAGATCCCTATTCCAGCGCTCTGGAAGGACAAATAAGGGAGAAAACCTGCCCATTAACACACACTCAAACTGTGCAAGCTTCAGCATCTGCAGTGTTTTCCCAGGATATGAATATCTGACTGAAAGTAGCAATCAGTGTGTGAATGCAGGTCCAGTTCATGTTTGTTTTGTGAATCTTTGTGTCTCCTCTAACAAAGACACAAGTAAAATTGAGCTTCTAAACTTGTGCTTATGAAGTTATTTCATGTTGGACCTCACACTTTAAAATTTGGGAAAAAAAGAAAAGAAAAGCTGCCTTAGCAAATTCAAAAACATGAATTTAAACTTGCCCACTTTTGCAGTCTGACTTTTACCATACCTAAACCCACTAGCCGCATCAGATTTAACAGTCAGTGCCTGTTTGTGCGGTCCTGGCTCAGTTGCATCAAATGCTGATATATGACTGCTTTTTTGAGATTCTAAAAAACAAGACATTGATATAAGCTCTTACTCTATCCACATCCATTGTACTGATGAGCATAGCAATTCACTCCCTTTCCACAGCCCCATTACTTGTGTTATTAGTCACACTTATAAAAGTGTCTGGGAGCTATACTAGAGTTCTGGTAGATAAGTCTCTAAAAGGGACAAGAAGGCTCTTTTAACGCATGCTTACATTTAACAAATGCTTATGTCTTCACATTTGCCTTATGAATGTGGTTTGGGTATGAATTTGTTTTTTAAGAATTATTCTCTTGACATGAAATCTGGTTTCACCTATCAGGTTGCTTTGGTCTTTTCCTAATAATATGAGCCTTTGATATATGATACAGTAGATCATGCAGAGATCTATGATTCCTCAAGGACAACCTGTAATTATATTGAGCTCAAGGACTATGACTAAAAGCTGGTAGCTGGTAGCTAAAATTCCTTGATGATTAGCAGGTGTGTTAAGAACTGTGCATGATGGCATACAGTAACATGGTAGTTAAGAACAGGCAGACTGCTTCAATGACTGACTCAGATAACGTAAATGGTTTAAAAATTAATCAAATCACATGCATCAGTGCAAAGAGCATGGTGCAGTTTGACAAAGGTGTGGAGGTTTTCTAAGTCATTGGACCAAGACTGTTGGATCCTTTACCTGGTTGCTGCACAGCTGCTGAAATGTAGTGATAAAGTGCCTGAATGCCAAACCCCCATGCTGTTTCACAACTGACCCCTTGTTTTAAAAGAACAAGAGGCCCTGAAACATACACATCTGCTATTTGGAAAGCATCCCCTTCTCCTTAGCCCCTGTCTTTCTTTTCATTTTCCCTTTTGACTTCAGAATCCTTCAGAGGCCAATACTGCAGTGGTGTGGCCTAATTTTATTATCATGCCACTGTGCCGTCCTTCTCCCTGAGACATAAGGGGCTGGCGCTCTTGCTCTGGACTCTGTCGCTGCTTCCTACCACCTCCACCAAGTCTGAAAATAACCAGACAGGCTCTCTGGTCCTCTGAAAGCTGTGGTCACCAGACCTATCTGCTAATATTAGACCAGACGCTGTTCAACTAAAGGGCACAGTTCTTATAAGCACACCTTGATCTCCGAGCGCTCTCCTTGCCAGGCGGACCATCCATCATCCAGTGTCATCTGACTGTGTCCGTTTTGATAATTCTCTCGGTGGAGGAGGATGACAGCTAGTCTTCTGACTGCTTTCTAGGAAACTATTTGTAACTTTGTAAACTGGGACAAACACTGCCACTGCAATCAGTGCTCTCAAGTTAGCGCAGTTTAATTTCTTCCCATGTTGTTATTGTTGATGGATGTTGTTGGATGTTGTTGAACTTGGTCACTGAGGTGGCAGGATTGAACACTGGCCTTGCACATTTAACTGCATGCTTGTGAAGCCTATAATTAGATATGTTTCCAGCAGAAAAGTTCAGGGTTTTTGGGTGGGAGAGTCAAAATCCAACTAATGAGGACTGTTGTGGACATAATTGTATGTTGAATGTTCACAAGATTACTGCTCCAGCCAGACAGTTTTCGCTTGAAGTAATGGTTAAGAAAATGACCGTGTAGGAATAAAATGACAACTCTGTGAGCTGCCTCATGCAAGGACACACAGAGTCTCAGCTCCTTCAAAATGTCCACAAAACTATGCCGACCTAAAATGTCAGCAATAAAGATACCGGTACCTATGGATTGTAGAACTCAGTGGTGGTTCAGAAGGAGAGAACGATTGCTCCAGATGTGTCTCTCAGCAGAGACACATCTGGACTATTCATGGAGGGGGCTTACAGATATCTGAGGTGTTCAGAAGTGGTTATAATGACCAACCTGCAGACACAGCTGTGTGACTGGCATCTGGCCAGGAAGAGACCATTACTGAAACCCATCGTATGTGTATCTAACCTAATATCAGTATTGCAGTGCAAGCTTCCTATTAGTTACATCAAATACATTTCCTTCTCATTGAGCCATGTGGGAACAAGCTAGTCAATAGAGTCCATCAGAGTGATATATCTCGACCATTTTTCCTTTGAAGGTTCTATTAGGTACAGCTCCTCCAATCAAGTGGTGGGTAGGAGTTACAGAAAAGTGAAGTGCTAAATTTCAGGCTCTCCCAAAGCATTATAAATGATTTCCGTCCCTTTCTAACTAATGCTGGACCCATACTGTGACAAGGGACCATGCAACCTCTTCACTGAGACCAACGAGGATTAGATCACACCGCCGCTCCCCAACCCCCAAGGGGATGTGGAGGAGGTTGCCAGGGGCGACAGGTCGGCATGCCGACAGAGGGTTCCCAGTTATGAATGGCAGTCTGTGCGGCCCAGATATCTGTCCTGCTCCTCCGATGCCATTGAGAATAGATTGAGTGTAGCTATCCCTGCCACTGGTCAGTGTCTTAGTCTGGTGTGTGCATGTATGCGTGTTTATCTATGTGAGAGCATGTTGTGTGGCAACAACAGATGCAGGTACCCCAGGGAATTAATGCTGGTTCAGATAAGTGGACCATTTCATCGCCATGGTGGCTTTGTAACATACTGTATATATATAACAGCGCGGAAGAGAGGAGGAGCTAAATGCCAGGCATTGTCCCAGGCCTGAGCCAGGTGATGTGATGAAAGCTGTGGCAGTCACTAACAGACACATTACTATGCATTGACCAGTTGATATGCCATGTAGGAATGCTATCTTTTGAAGTGTGTTCAGCCTCATGGTTGGTATGCCAAACTACTGTTCTCTTAATCAGGCAGACAGGTCAGCTGTGGCCAGATGAGAGGGTTCATCAGTATGTGACTATGCACGGATATCTTTGGCCACTTCATAGTCAAGGACAAGCTATTACATTAGCTGCAGTTAAAAAGTAACCAGATGTGGTTTCCTGGTGGTGTATAAGTGCAGTTTGTTCACATGATTTCATTATGATGCTTCTCTTACCTCCCAAATAAAGTCATAATGTTGAGTTTAAGGGATATGCTGTACCTGTTAATGAAAACCTTGGTACTCTGGAACTCTAAATAGACACACACAATGACACACACACACATGCACACATACTCAGGGCTTGGTGTGTTGTTTACACTGTGCTTCCAGTGTGTCTGGGCCCCCTCAGCCTCTTACATCACCCCATCCGGGGTGAGAGGGACACAGGGTGAAGGGGCGACGGGTTAGGGGGGTAACTGATGAGGTAGTTCATTAGTTCCCTGGCCCATCCCAAATGAGATGCAGATCCATTCTCTTTGTGCTTCCCAAGTTCCTCTTTTCTTTTTTTTTGGTCACCGCCCTTTTCCCTTTCCAGTCTTTTGATTTCATGGCATGCACTCAATACTATTTCCTAGCCTCTTGTTTCCCTCATTTCCATTTTAGAAGAGAATGTACTGCATTTCCACCCCATTTACAAAGTACTCAGTTTTTGTCAAGTTAGTTTGATTCTTTTTTCGTTGTCGGGTGTTTTCCAATTTTGCAACTATTTATTGTCCTTGTGTCACAAGCCTTTAGTTATTCTTGGTAGTGGTCTAAATGTGTGGCCACTCTTCCTTTTTTTCCATCCCATTTGGCAAGAGACAGAAAGGATTGCGCTTGAGAGTGCAGTTCTTGGCTTCATAAATATTCCATGCCTTGCCCTATATTTTCATTCCTTGGCAGCACTCTGGATGTTGCAGTGGAAATGAGCAGCCAGCTGTGAGTTGCACCCGATGTGACTGGTCACAAGCATGTGACCAAGATCATAAAGCCTTCTGTCATCCTTATGTATTTGCTTTGCACTGGGTATGCCTGTGTGTTTTCGCACTCGGAGGTTTCACATTCCACACATCACATTGTTTTTTTTTTGTTTTGGTTTTGTTTTTTTTTTACAACTGTTCTTAACCAGGAGTATTCTTCTCTCAGCTGTTATTGTGCAAGTACTGTCATAAGAATGTTTTGTCATACTTTGCTGATTCTGTCATACAGTGTGTGTTATTTTGTAGATGACACAGCCTTTTCTTGCCTGGCTTCTCAATGCCTTCATAAAGTTGAAGAACAGGTAGAGAACAGAGGTGTGGTGTGGTCTGACGTATGATGTCGCTGCTTAGCAGAGAAGCTAGTCAGATCATTGAGGATTTGGGCCTGTGTATTTTCCTATATGAACTGTATTTAGATATTAAAGAGTTTGAATTCCAATGTGGGCACACGCTGTTTCAAAGGTATATCGTCTTCTACTTCACAAACTGTGTTTTTAAATATTTTATTATGGAACACTTACTGCTTGGCCTTAGGACTTCACACTCTCCCTGTTTTTGCAAAAAAAATAATTGAGCATGTGAAGAGCTCTTGTTTTCTGCATTTATTTGGGATGATTTTTCATGTAATAATACTGGGGCAGTACATCATGAAGAAGCAGGATTTCCAGGATGGATATTTATGAGCTTCTCGAACAAACTAATATGCTGTGAAATTGGATTTCTGCTAAATCACATTTTCTGTGGCAGTATTACCACTTGTCCCAGTTTTAACTTGACTCTTCTCTCACATTGTTATGAGCACAACTGCAATGGATTAAAGTCCTTTTAAACTGCATTTTGGAAGAAGAGAACAGATTGAATGTAGAATGAGCTCTGCTGCCCTGAGCCTCTGCTACATTTTTTGTCCCTTCGTTTGAAGGAGTCGCAGACTTTTGAAGTTGCACACATATTTTTGACCAGCATGACATTCGGTCTTGTCCTTCTAACTGGGAAATGGCACTGTGTATGCTAATTACCTGCTGATTCCCAACCTGCCATTCTGTTGCCACACTGTGCTTGTGCATGTGTGCATACATTCCCTTCTGCAGTGGTTCCTTTACTGAGGTATTTCTGCTGACTTTTGGAGATACCTAATTTCTTTGTAGATTTTATGCATGTAAATGGCTTTGGTAGAGTGCCTCAGGCTTTGTTTGACACCTGCAGCTACAGAGGCCCCATAGAGAGATGTGATGGGGCCAACTGGGTCGCAGAGTACAGGGCAGCCTGACAGTGCCATGATCAACCTAATGAACAGGCATAGCATACCACAGATTCCTCGCCCTCCTCTGACCCACTTTCTAGGGTGTCATCACTGTCCCATACCCACTTGCTACTCAACAGGAGAGAAAAATAAAGCAACCTCTTCATAAAGGATGCTGTATTAACAATTGATGCAAGAGAACAACTGCAGCACACTTTGCTGGAGATGGTTAATTTATAACCACCAGTTGTGACATTTCAGCCTTGGGTTCTCATCAAATAGTTGTATGGTCAAGAACCGGGGCTAAGTGATCTCTATAAGGAAATTTTCCTTTTGCTCATCCCACCGAGTACAGGGACACGTACAGAACAGCATCCCTGGTGCTGGCAGAAGTTTATTCATTTTCCTGCTCAAGGACACTTCAGCAGTACAGAAACTCATCATTGCAAGGGCTTGACCCCAGGTCCTTCCGTTGAATGGCAGTACCCTTACTACGCCACACTGCTACTATGCTTGGAACTAGGAGTGTAATGTTTTTTTCATCGAAACACGATACTGGGCTCAATATATGTCGCAACATTAGAATATGATTAAGGTTAAACCTGGTCTTTGACTGAAAAAAAATCTTCCTTTTAATGAAGAATGAATCAGCAAGGCAGAAAATGTCCTGCTACTTTGGCATGAAATTGTTACACTATTTTGTGTACATGTGCACTCATCTGATGTTCTATATATGATAAAACCCAGAGGAAATGATTGATATTGTGATACATGTTTTGGCTCCATGATACATTTTTGTTACTATATATTGTTACATACCACCTTGAAACATTACATGTCAGTAATAAATTTAAATGGTGGCAGTAGCACTTGTGTCATAAGAAGCAAGAAGAGTCATAAGAAGCTTTTGGATTATTATGTCTAATATAGCAAGTGTCCATGGTGTATTATCAAGTGTTGGGAATGCTGGCAAATGTTTGTCTAGTGTGTCTTTCTGCCTCACCTCCCAGTAGGCTGTGCCAAAGTGACTTTCCATGTTTAGGATGGATGGAGACTTAAGTATCTCAGCAGATGTGAGTGTGGATTTATTTATGCGTTTGAATAAATGTAAATAACGAGGGCCGTGTCTCAAATGGTTGGTCTAATGGCTTTTGACTGTAGTTATCCCCTTGGTGTAGTGCCTCTGGGAAGCTGGATTGTGAGAGAAGCAGTGACTCAGGAGATGCAGGCAACCTTGACAGAGTCCTCTGTCTTAAATGTTTTGGGTGCTGTGACAGAATTATGGTGAATCCGCTATTTGTGAAATGATTTCACACACAAATACACCACTAGAGAACATCCAATTTACAGTATAAAACCAAAATAATTCAATTAGCTTTATTCATGTCACATTTTTCTTTGACAACTGAAGATGCTGAGGCCAGTCAGAACACGGTGTTCACTGACTGCTGAGCAGAGTTTGAAACTGCATTTGGTACATCTGTGCAAATATTACATTAGCATACTTTTTAAAGCCGCATGAGTCTGTTGCAATCTTGTTTGCACTGTGCAGAGATTATTTTTCCTGTTTCACTTGTGCCCATCACTATGCCAATAACAGGTCAGGCCAGGCCAAAGTCTGTGAATTAGACTGATGCAACTTAGCTGACCTGGTTTTAAATGTCATTTTTTTATTTTTTTAATTACTTAATAATAGAATTAGTAGGGTTGGACGATATGAGACTAGATATTGTCCGGAATTTTGGATATTGTAATACTGTGGTATAGCCTAAGTGTTGTCTTTATCTGGTTTAAAGGCTGCATTACGGTAAGGCAATGCAATTTTTTGAACTTGTTAGACTATTCTTGCTGTTATTTGCCTCTAAGTACCTTGGTGATCTTATCCACATTATTAATGACTGATTATCAAAAATATTGTTTGTAAATATCTTATGAAAGCATGAACAGTCAAGTTCAAGTTTATTTTGAGCCCTTAATCGCTGTTATAGTCTCAAATGGCTTTACAGGCCCACTGTGAAGTTTTCAATACAGCATCGATACTGAGATATATTTGGTCAAAGATAACGCCATATTTGATTTTGTCCATATCGCCTAGCCCTTTTTCCAATATTCTGTGGCTTATCCTGTTAACTTTCTCTGTCAGCTGTCGTTCGCTGTGTTCTTCCTGTTGTCCAAAGCACAGGAAATAAGAGCATCAATCACAGCCCTTGTTTCAGTCCTTGCTAAGCAACAGCTCTCCTCTGCTCTCCTCTCCTCTCCATCTCATTCTCCCAATCCCTCACCCTGTCTCTCATCCCATTTTCCTCTTGGGAACTTCAGGTTTCATCAGTATTCAGTGACAGTGCCACCTGCATGCCAGGGTATCTTGCATTCTCATTCTCTGTATCATTGACAGTATAGATCACACTGACTGTCTGAGCAGCCGCCCGCAGTGCTGTCAGCCAGCTACTGCTCTGTGGCTCCAGTTCCCCAGGTGTTTTGGACTCAACGCCCGCCTGTCAGAGCTGCACTCGCTCCTCTCACTGCTGGGACCCTACTTGTCATATCTACCTATAGGGGGTTTGGTGCAACTGTGAACAAATTATGTAATATGATAAAGGCAGACAAGAAGTCTGCATGATCCATAGTCTCCACATACTAGTCACAGTTGTGGTGCCTGGGGTTGTGCAGCTTTATTTGTTTGTAAGACAAGCAAAGGGATCAGGATAATCATTACATAATTGCTTAGTGGCTTCTGTTACACCTGGGTTTACACAAATGTTAGTCACAGATTGTTTTCAGTATGGCTTTTTCTGTACAAAACACATGAACCTTTTTTAATGTTATTTCATCGTAAAATGCAATACTAGTTGGTTGTCGCTGTCTATTTTTAGCTTGAGTGTTTTCCCCTAAAATTGCACTGAAATTACCAACAAGAGCAGATTCCTGTACTCATCTCCTCCCCCGTTCCAATTCTCCTCTCGCTGTCATTGCAGTGTTTTGGCTGCAGTCCCGTTGCCATGCAGAGACCACAACAATGGACCCTCTCTCTCAGAGCACATCCATGCCAGAGGAATGCTTATTTAATAGTGGCGTGCTTTGACAGGGGAACCACAATGTCTTGTCTCTCAGCTGAGCTCTTTCATACACTCAGCTCATACCGCCCGTCTGTCTGTCTTTCTCTCTCTCTCTCTCTCTGTCTGTCTGTGTGTCTCTTTGTCATCTTTCTTCTTCTGCCTGCGGTGTCTTGTCCAGCTAAGGACCATCGCAGAAACTGCTTCTATTTCCCAGACCGATGACATGGCTTTTCCATGTGCCTGGCTAAGCTCAGGCAGTCTTTTCCATGAGGTCTGATATCTCACTGAGTCGGTTCAATAGTGAGAAGTTGGCTTTGCTTTAGTAAACTATGCTATTCATGCAGACCTTTGTCCAGCAAGTGTCTTTGTCCCTCTGTGGCTGAGGTTTACCAGTCATCTGCGTGTTATTCACGTGAAAGCACTTGGCTGGCAAAAAATTACTACATTGCATGGTTTTCAGGAGACATTTATGGCTTAATAACTATACAACACTATAACCAGTTTTCTGCCTCTGAAGTTGCACAGCACTGGCATTTCTCCTTGTTTGTGCTCTCCCTTGCAACCCTAATGAAACTGTTGAATAGCACAGCACTTGTATAGTAAATCCTCAGTCTACATGGTTGTCTCTTTATTGCAGCCCCCTACTGTCTGCGTTGTTTTAGGAAAAGTGTGAATAATTTAGAACATGTTGCCCTAGTGTTTACACTCAGACACGATGTGGATTCATAGGGAATGAAGAGGTACAGTGCTGCTGAATGGACAATGCCAAACACCCCCCCTCTCCATAAGGGTCTTTGTTTGACCGCCAAAGCCTGGGCAAACTTATGTTTGAGCAGGAGATTCAAGTTCAGCAGCCTGCCAAATGTGAGTCATGGTGCTTTGAGTGAAGCTGCTGTCCCAACAAGCCAGCCCGGCAGCTCCTTTTATAATGAAGCTCTTAAAATCTCTGGGGGTCCAAATGACTGATGCGCTGATGACGGTAAGCGATTAAACTGGCTGCTATTATGAGCAGTTTTCATCAGGAAGAAGGCTAGGCTACTTCTACAGAGATGATCACTCCGACACAGTTTTTTGTAAGCACCTCATTTCACCTCAATGGAAACATCAAAAGGCCAAAAAGCAATTACAGTGTTTTGTTCTGCCAGGGAGTCAGGCCATTTGCTCAGGCCTGACTGTCCATAAATTGGTTGCCGCTGTGGAGAAGTGGCTTTAGGCATAGAGGTAGAGGGGGCAGGCTGAAGACTTATTATGCAGTGCTACTGAGCAAAGGGTGTAATCTCATTTTATACAGTAGATGATATCACTGAACAGCAGAAAAAAATGTAACAGAAGCACAAGTGTTCCTTGTTTCTTTGGTGGTTCTTTATTTCATAGTTTTGATCCAGTATTGAAATTTGAGTCTCAGTTGTCAAATTGAGCAGTTCCCCATGAAGAAAGGGATGCTTTTTAAAGTCCCGGACTCCACCCCTCGCACTTGATACATGCAAGTCAGGTTGTAGCATACGTAATCAGACTGAACTTCATAGGCCCAGCAGTGAAAGGAATGAAGGCAAACTGGTTGAGTTCCATCTCTGTGGTGTGTTTTACCGTGCCATTTTCTCACTTGTTTTCATTTTCTTTCTCTCTGACCAGCTCCCCATTTACAACCAAACTCAAGCCCGACACGGCCTGACCCGGAGGGGGAGAGCAGCCCCCCCAAGACAGAAACAACCCAGAGAATGGCGTCTCCCGTTAAGAAAGACACTGACCGGAGGTTGGCTACCCCCACAAAACCTGACATCATCCCCCGATCACCTGCTTCACCGTCATCACCTATGTCCAGGTCGAAAAGAGGTAAAGGAAAAAATAAAGTTTCTGCTGTAAAGCGTTCATGTAACTTTTGTAGAATTAAGTGGCTTAAAGGCAAAACATATTGTAAGTTTTGTTCAACTTGACGTGACTAGAAGATCTCAAAGTAGTGCTCTGAAATAATGGACCAATTACATATGCACTCCAGTGGACTCAGGTCAGCTCTCAAGAGGCAAGGTAATGTTTCAGTATGAGGGTAATAGTGACCACATCCTTTCAGGAGTGATGCTAAATCCAATAGAGCTGCTGCTGTTTATCTTTGTTTGTGGCTCCTAAGTGTGGAATATAATCTGCTATGAGAGAACAGCATAACTTTAGGCTCGAAAGATTTCAGGCACAATTGAATTTCTCAGGAAAATTTCCTGGTAAAATACAGACAGATGATCCTTGTAGTTAAGTGGGTAGCCAATGCTAGACACTGCCAGGCTCTTGTGTGGAAGTTTGTAATCACCTCCGGTCCCTAATGAAAGGTGGGCAGAAGGAACCTTGAATAGGCATCCCGTTTCAGTGAGTGATGCCAAGAGGGCATTTAGTTTGACCTGGTAGTTGCACCATAGCATACAATGCTGCCACTTGTCCTGCTCATAGGCTCTGGCAAGCTGCACATGCAATCTCGAAGAACATGTTTGGGGTTATTTGTAGTGTAAGCCTCTTTTATTTCTAGAGTTTATTTTTTATCCATTAACCCACTGTGATCATGGTCTTTATTCCTATGGTGTGAGGTGACAGGGATAAATCCTAAAGCCCCAAGTTGTTCTCAAAACCTCTATCAAGAGTTTGTCTGTATTCTTAGTTCAGCTGTCATGCTGGCAAAGTCTGGTCTATTTTAGAGAAATATGTGGTTCATTCATAAGTCTCCTGATTCCAAAAATGACCCTCAGTTCCCATTTATCCTCCAAGTTCCTTCTCCACTACTTCCGTAAAGCTCATTATTATTTGTCAGGTTTTGCCCTACACAGAGGGGTTTGATGAGGATGAGGAGCACTCCACAGCTCTTAATTAGTGAAATGGAATAGTAAGGCTTGTAGCTCAGTTGGGAACCACTGCCTCTCGTAATGGTCTGCTTAATTAAATTTTGGCACATCTCGACCATGTCCCTATGACAGTGGACATGGCACTTGGCTACAGTCCATCACCCCAGCCCCCTGGGAGGTGGTGTCAAGGATTGGTCTGTGAGGGGCCATCAGTGCACTCTTACTTGATCACAGTTGGTTGCTGTGGAATGGCTATAAAAGCACGGGATGATCAGTCTGATTTTTGTATGAAACAATAGAGTAGATGGATAGAAGAAAAAAATCCATTTACAAATACTTGGGGTTTTAGTATGTCTGATGGCTTTGCCCAGTCGTGTCTGTTTGGCCGAACCAGCACATCACGCTCTACAGTATGCCCCACGCTGCTCCTTTTCTAACTCTATCCAAAGGCATGGACCCTCACACAGAGCTGTGATTTTGAGAAGATTCCAGTGTGTGTGCTCAGACTCTGGAGCTCCAGCAGTATTAAGGCAGCAGTATTTTGTGGCTCGCCTTGCTTTTGTCTTGGAGGCTTGTGCATGCGACATATGATCAACATGCTGGTGAGCTGCAAACAACAGCACGCATCAAACCTAACAACACAGTGCACGTGAGCTTTCCATAGTCCTATAAATATCAAAGTGGGTCAGAGGGTGTTCTTAAAGGGGGCTGCATGGCAGATTGTTTTCATGTGTCATGATTAACACCTCACCCTATTAGACTCTGCCAAAGGATGATTTCCTTTATCTTTGATGTGGAACATATGGTCTCTGTGGATTGAGGGGGATAATGTGGCATGAGGACTACATGCTTAGGGAAGATCGAGATTGTAGCCTATATAGAGCTCCATTTCAGAAAAGGGAGTTATGGTGTAGGACTAACACTCTATGAAATGTTGCAGGATTATGGCCAAAAGATTGAAAATACCTAGTCCAGCTGTGATTCTGTGATGTGTGATTGGCTGTTATGCTTTAATGTTCTCAGAGGACAAATTAATTTGGTGCTAATCACATTGACATGTAATAAAATGCATTCATCTAGATCTTTAGGGATAGTACAAGGGCATTTCATACTTTATTAGCAACTCAGTATGAGTCAAGGACAACATTTCCCTAAGAAGCTGCACTAGCTATCATGACAGGATGCTGTTGGAATTCCTGAGATGACTGGGATCTATGTTTGCATGGACTCCTCTGCCCTTAAGGTTACTCTCTGCAAAGGTATTTTGTGGCAATGGTATGTGTGACCAAACATCATAAATGTCACAGAGAAAGAAGATACACTCATGTCTAGATGGCACATGAGATTCAGTGAGCCTGCTACCTACTGCGGCTCTTATCTGAAGACCATTGACTTACCTAAAGGTTTCTCTTTGAATGTTTGTTCTTTGGTAATCATGTTTTATGCGAAGACAATCCAAAATAAAGATTACACAGTCATCTGCCTTTTGCATAGCACTGGTGTTGAAATATTGATGTTGTCGGTTTCCCTGCATTGTCCTGTGGCATGCATTTCCTTGTGAGGTTTAAAAGTTAAAAATGTGACTTAGCAGCACCAAAGAGGACATTTACCACTACAGTCATGCTTAAGAGAAGGAAGGTGCATCATTACTGCCTCTTCACTGTATTTGGCTGAAGGAAGGCAGAAATGACAGCTAATCTGATGAAGTGATTGATGGTACAGAAATAATTATGGTACAAATTATGGTACAGATAATGGCACTTTGAAAAAATTGGTACCTATAATGGGCAACAGAAGTCCTTGGTTTACACTTTTGAAGACTGGATCCTCTTTATTGTAGATCTTGAATGACAGAGAACAGGCTTTTTTTTTGTCCAAAATGGATATATAAATGTGGTGGTATGGGAATTACAATAACTCTTAAAATATCTTCACTACTGCTTTGGTAATGCTTCAGTTTAAAGCAATACTTCACCCAAAAATGATTTATTTTGTATCATTTGCTCACCCTGAATCACTGTGAAGTTCTCAAACTCCTCATGCAGCACAGTTCAAATCTTGACTCTTTATTTGAACATGTGGGTCAAGTAGTATTTTCAAATAATGTGTAGAACTTGTTTATACCTGCTTGGAAACAGAAACAGCTGGCACAAATTTTCTGATACTACAATTCAAAGGATGGTAAATCCAGTTAAAAATGATGATTTTCTTTTTTAGTATTAATCTTGAGTACTTTTTTGTCATCCAAGATCAAGATTTGTGAGTTAAAGAGTCAATCAAGAGTCAATCAAATTGGGGCAGGAGGAAGGTAGAGCTCTGATTGGATCACTCGACGCAAAACTGATCCTTTGACTCAGGAGAAATCAACAGATAGGCCTTTATCTGTATAGAAAGGACTTCAGATAGTTTAATGATGGTTTCTACACCTAGTGATGACAATAAAAACATTTTAATGAAAAATTACATATTTAATTTATCATTCTTTTACTGACTATAGACTCAAGTATTTATTTTATCTGACTCCCACTGCCAGCTTTCATGTGGTTTATCTTTCAAACTGTGCACGTGGCTGAATGAATTTTACTAGATCTGAGTGTACAGTGACTTCTCTCGTTTCCACACTCTCTGTCCCGCTTTCTCTCCTATTTCTCTCATTCTCATCCCAGATATGGTCAAGTCAGAGGACAGGCAGAGGCTTGCCAAGGAGCGGAGGGAGGAGAAGGCCAAATATCTGGGTAAGTCAAGAGGGGTGGGAGACCAAGCCCTTCACGTAGGAAGAGAGCTCCCCCTAGTGTTGGGGGTGAGAGATGGTGTTGTTTTGGGTTTGAGGTTGTGTCTCCATGGGGTTGGCTCTCTGCTGCAGATGGCATGCACGTGCAACACACAAACTTGGAGAGGATTAAAGGTTAGTTTTGGCTTGTGCACAACAGTGGCTGAAATAAGCGGAAAAAAAAAATCCATGGTTTTACTGACTGTTAAGAAGCATTCATTTTCTGCTTGCATGCTTAAATACTCATGAGCAGTTTCAGAGTAAGCGCTTATTGCGTGTTGTTTAACCCACCAGCACTTTAGCTCACTTCAGCACTAAAATGTATGTTGACCCAGCTTTAATTATTCCGCACACTGCCAAAAATTAGTTGAACAAAATGTAGCCTAAATAATTAATTGATTAACAAAATTGCATAGGCCCTTTTCTTCCTTTAATGTTTTTACTGATGCACTTTTTCTCATGCAGTTTTTCTGCTTGTCTAGTTAATTTTTTCAGTGTGCAGAATATATCTTTGACTTTTTATTTTTTACTTCATCTGAAAGTGTTCCATGCAGTGCAACAACATTGTTCTATGGTTTAACTCAACTTTAACTGACACAGTTTGATCAGTGGATGCAATACTTCTCAATGCCTTTGCTCAAAATTTCACTGGGTCGTCAAAACAATAGCCATGGCTGTATTTTCTCTGTCAGTTGTGATGGCGTCTCACTGCTTGAGAGTTTATTTGTTTAACACATGGCTGTCACACTGTCACCCAGCTAGAGTGACACGCTGGTGGTGCACTGCTTTGCATGATTGACAGTTGCCTTTGTCTTCTCTCTTACCCCTCCCCTCCGCAGAAGAGCTCAGCCAGTTACAAGGTAAGCCACTCACCTATGTGTACGTGGTGGTGGTGGTGGTGGTGGTGGTGGTGGTGAAGACCCTTTTCATTCATACTGTTTGATTTGGATGTGTCAGTTTAATTAGTTGGAATAGATTTAATTGTAGCACTCAAATAATAATCTTTAAAAAATTTCATTGTTGAGTTTTTTTTTTTTTTTTTTGTAAGCATGGCTGTCTTTCTTATTTTCTTATGGGACATTACCATTATGTTTAACCTTTTCTTTCTCTCAGATATAAGCCTTCTTAGTTGTGTGTTTTCATCAGTTCATGTAGCCATAGACTGATCACTTAACAAGTCATTACCCATGTCATATTGGCTGACAAACAATATGGTACATTGGTTACTGATACTCAGCTCACATGCAGGGAGGGGTGTGCCCTGAGTTTGAACTTTGTGCTTCTCCTTGTCGCAACTACTGCTCCACAAATTCACAGCCAGCTTGAGCTTGGCTGTGAATTTACATCTCAACAGCTTGCATTGCCAAATGAATATCAGACTGCTACCAATAGAAAAAAAGGAATATTTCTAGAAATGAGGACAGCGGTGAACTTAAATAGCCTTGTTTCTATGCACAGTTGAGTGAGCCTCTCGTTTCAGAGCATATGGACAATTTTGATGCTTGTGTGTCATTATATCACACTGCTTGCGTGGACTTTTTCTCTCTTGTGCTATGGACGTTTCACAGGGTAATGATAGTTTCAGGTTTCAGGAACAGCCGTTCTATCTAAACCAAAACCGGTATCATGAGGGCAAAATGTATTTCTGGAAAAACATTTTCATTGGCCTCAGCTGCATCACATTTTGGCAAAGCTAGAGTAGTCTTTAGTAAAAGCTGCAGGCTATATTATATTGGCTGCAGTTGAAAAATCCTCTTCATGAAATAATACAGAACACATTCCCAATTGTGTTCTACATCCTCCCATGGTATTTGAATTATAGAAATAGATGCTATCCTATTTGTACTTCCTGTAATGCCTTGTTGTCTAATTCAACCATGTATTCTAGGGCAGTATGATGAGAGTGGCACGATTCATACCATGGATCAGACTAATTGGGAGACCAGTAAGGCATGCCAGATGGTATGGCCCTGATCTAATACCCTCATTCAGACTGGGATAAGCAATAGCCTAAGATACAACCAAAGCTTGTGTTGACAATATCAGCTTGAGATGTTGGCTAGGAACACTTGGCTTATGAACTGTCACTCCTAGTATTACTAGCAGTAGTTTAGTAGTAAATAGAAGATCCCTACATCCCGTCTTCCCTCATAATCAAGCTGATATCTCATTGGATTCTTTTCACTAAAATATCCCCCGTGATGTTGAAGTGAAGATGACTAATTTATGGATGTTCTTTAATCTTTTAGAGAGCTGCATTAGTTTAGTTGTGTGGCCGCACAGAAGCTGCTCTCCTGTCTTGTCTGCCTGTGCTGGAGTGGTATGAATACTTAATATTACCACGGTGGGAGCAGTACTCTATTAATTATTAATTAATGACCTTTCCATAGAAAGCCCAGATGTTGGGTGTCAGCGTTGATTACTATCAGGAGAGCTGAGGAACTTATTTACGCAATATCTACATAAGATATTCACAAGTTGTCATCTTTTGATCCCTTGAATCCTGGAATAGATGCATGCACTCAGCGACATTACTGAGATAATGACAGGTGATGAAAGGTATTCTGACAATATTGAAAATCGTCAGAATAACTTCCTTCTTTGTGCAGTATAATCTGCAAGTCCCCAAGCCATTTTCCTACGTAGCCTGCATGATCTGGAAAACCGTGACCATTGCACTGCTCTTGTTGGTGAACCAATGTGAAATCAGTGAGTGTCACACACTTGCACTCACTTGATTTGTTTGGGAACGGTGGATGCAGTCTTGTTACTGCAAGTGCATGGCATGAAGGTTTACGTTAATGCAGCAGGGAGGAGGTGGCGGGTGAGTTATAAAGGTGGAAAAGCGGAAAATATGTCAGCTAGTGAACCTCCTCAGCTCTAATCACAGCACAACGAATCCTGAAACCAGGGCAAATTTTCATCCAATTCCCACTGCTGACCTCTGCAACTAACCCCTAAAGCTTTGTATCACCAGAAGTTAATAATGTGGCCTCTTGAGAATCAAAGTGCCATTATTAAAACCCATCACGCCAAGCTGAGCTGAAATATGCACTGCAGCTGATAATAGATAGGGACATATTTCTTTGCTGCAAGGTGGCATGCTGTGACTCAGTATAATTCAGCTTTTTGTTCCCTGCTCAGATAAAAGCCCAGCTGTGTACCTCCCAATAAATCTTAGCACTGTAGCGGCCAAAATTGCTGCAGTGTCTCCTTGCTGTGATCTGATAACCACAACCAGTTGCTTTTGTTGCTTCAAGCCCTTCGGAGAACTAAGCCTTGCCTTCTCACAGAAGCTGATTCTTCATGGAAGTTTTATTTTGTAGCTTTAAAGAAATATAGTTGCTTGTGCACACAGAGAGGCAGCCGCAGAAGGCTTCTTTACACCCTCTCTGAATGGCTCAGGGACAAGGAGGCGATTACCATATCAAAGTGTGGGATTTATTGATGCTGACGTGGAGGCTTCACGCGATTAGACTGGTGAAGTGTCAGTTCAGAAGTATCTGTCTGACTTGGCATAATGCAGTATTATGTGGAAAAGTCAAGTAATTGAATTTATTTTTCCAGAGAAACTGGGTATGGAGGTAAAAGGCAACACATTTCTTTAAAGACGGCTTTAAATCTTAAGTAAACATCAGAGAGGCTTGGCTTTTTGGAGAGAAGTTTCAGGAGTTCAAAAAGGATTTTACTTGAATACCGACAACTTATCAAAAGAAGCTTTTACATGTCAAATAGTGTCTTTCAACAAATATCACACACTCTTTCAAGTCAGAACCAATAAAGACCTCCTTTCAAAGAATGGATCAGTGAAAGAGGATTTGTGCCAAGGATGCTACATCCATCTAGAAAGCATAGAATACAGAGGGGTTGGGGGGCTCCATGTTGTGGTACCCTCTGGGTGCCCTCTACATGCACCTCTCCTGATCCTGTCTTTCCTCTCCCTCCCCAGCTGCTAAAAAGAACCAGTGGCTGGAGAAGGAGGAGAAGGCACGGCAGCTGAGAGAGCAGCAGCTGGAGGAGCGCCGCCGGAAGCTGGAGGAGCAGCGGATCAAGGCAGAGAAGCGCCGTGCCGCCCTGGAAGAGAGACAGAAACAGAAGCTTGAGAAGAACAAAGTATGATGGAGCTAAAACATATGGCTTGGAAATAATGCATTCAATATGTTTAGAGCTTTGTCACTTGTGTGGAGGGCGGGGGGGCTGAAGATCATTCATACACTGTTGACTCCCAGAGGATAAATTTGTCATTTTCTCAGCCTCCCTTCTACAGGGAATCCAGCTGCACAAGGTCAGCTGCACAACAGTTTGCTTGGAGCTGGTAGGGATTCAAGAGGTCTTGCTCAAGGACACTTCTGCAGACCATATGCCTCCATTTGGGGGCTTGAATCTAGGCTTTCTGTTTTTGTTTTAAAGGAACTGTTCACCCAAAATACAAAAAAATACATATTTTCCCACATACCCCTAGTACAGTCTATGCATCCAGATAGTTTCTGTGTGATTTGGCGAGGTTCCCAATCTGCCACCACTGTCCTTTTCTCTTTGCACCCCATTAAAATGGGTATTTATTTGTGGAGCTCAAATCATCAAAAATGTACATGCAAAAAAACTGAACAGCAACAGTCTTTCCAAAAATAATTACATGGATAACTGGCATAATCCACAGTTCTCAGGGGTAAAGAGTTTCGTTGCAAATTATCGCCTGCTGGAGAACACCAGCAAATCCATCTGCCCACAAGGAGTACAAGTTTGGAGGAGATAGATATGTTTGTTTGTTTGTTTTTGGTATTTTGAATGAACTGTTCCTTTAAATCAAAGTCTTAATAACACTTGTCCTGTCAAATATAGCACTGATTTGCAAGTGAATCCTGACCCTGGATGTTGCCCACAGGATGCCTTAAATTACTATTTCATCTCTTAGTTTTTCCTCTTACCAGGAAGTTTAAATGACCAATATCTCTTCCTGTTGCTTTGCAGGAGCGCTATGAGGCAGCCATCCAGAGGTCGACCAAGAAGACCTGGGCAGAGATCCGCCAACAAAGGTGGTCCTGGGCTGGAGCCCTCAGCCAGAACTCTAGCCAGAAAGAGAGTGAGTATGCTTGTCCAACAGGAACCCAGATACACCTTAATATATGAGTATCATGTCAAAGATTATGGGCTAGTTGCCTCTCATAGTAAATATTGTCAGTGTATGCAAAATATCCTCACAAAATACAGTATCGGTGTAGCATATGAAGGTGTTTACTGGCTATGGACTCAGGGCTTGATTTATCAAGGATTTTTTTTTCTTGCGCCGTCAAGACACACAGCGTCTGTTGTTGATTTTCCAAGGTGCCGTACTGCAGGTTTGCACTGGTGAAATCAAAGAAAAACGGCACCATTGAAAAATTGCATTGGCTGTCAAATGCTGCAGATGTATTTTAGGGTGTTCTGATGTAGGACCACAAAAGTATGGGAGGAGGAAATGGAAATTCATTCCAATGATCTGTGCAAACTGATTTATCATGACTGGGGGCTGGTGCTGCAAAGGAAATTGTGCCTGTTATTTACTGCCTTTGAAAATCACATCTTAACTCCTTTGCGGCACCTTTGACCGTGGTTCATCCTGTCTTTCAATTCAACCTGGTGCGTACAATCAGGTCAGCACACATTAATTGTGTGTGGATTTTGGTTGCATTGAGGTCATATCTCAGCTGTTTGTGGACAGAATTCAGCCACAATCTGGTATTAGAAGCAACATCATTAATTTACAACATAAAATGCCACGGTTCAACTTTTATGCACAGTGGACACGGTGGTTTCTGTATGTAAAAGGTGAGTGTTTGAGTGTTTTGGAAGCATACAAAATTAGAAATCCATTTCCAAATATTAAAGTCATTTATACACAGTGTCTGAAGAGCTGAAAGGCGGTGCATTTCCATCTGTGTTGTCTGTGTTCTCCACTCCACTGGGACTATCAGGGCTGAGAAGTGTGATTTGTGGATAAAGCATTGAAAGCCATGTTGCTTTTCAGACATCCGCCAGCCTCTTTCAGCTGCAGGTATTAGCAACAATATAGCAGATATATTAAAAAAAAAACAAAAAAAAAACAAAAAAACAGTGGCACTGTGTAATCTAAAACTGAAACTGAAACTGTTTATTTGAAGCATTTTGTCTTGGAATAAGAGTTAATTATAAATAAATTAAAAAATAAATTGGGAGGAATTGGATTGTAGGAGGAAAATGTCTGAAATTACTAGAATGAGTAACAGGACACAGGAGTTAATGCTTGCTAATTATTTTTTGTAGCAAAAGAAATGGCTTAATTAGATGTATATTATACATAATGTTGGTGTTGCTATATGATGCTGCTGGCAAGTGTATATTTATCAGTAATGCTGCATAAATAAATTTTTTGGGGTATAGCATTTGTTGTATTAGCCACACTCCTCCTTATCTAAGCGGGCCACTTCCTCTCATGTGAGCCAGTTCTTTCCAAGCACGGCTGTTTGCCTCTTAAATATTACTTCAAGGTCATTAGCCCCTGGACAGGACCAGACTGTATTGATCGCACAGAGTGAATATGTATTCAGCTGCTTTACTGCAATAGTTGCACTAAGTGGGGTTCTATTGATCTGCAGCCAACAGAATACATTGTTCATTAATGTTTAGTTGGCATTGATCAGTGTCCAGACTTGTCAACAGACTCAGGGATCAGAGTCTGCACTGGCTGCAGCGTCTGGGTAGTACTCTAGAAATTATGGGAGGAATGCAGCTTGATGGATGTATTGCTCGTGTCCCTATGTGTCATCCCACACATTCACATCTCTAAATCTGAAGAGCACTCAGTCCCTTCTTATGTCATTTAATCACCTCTGCCATATGCCAAGGGAATTATTGGCACTCGAGTCAGTCTTTCCCTTCCTCCCTCTCGCTTGCTGTCTGTGACATGATGAAGGTAAACTGGCGTAAATGGGCTGCAGCGCTCGGCTCAGAGTTCAGGGAGTTATTTAGGAAATGCTGCAGACTGCTCATCTTGGCCCGCAGACCAAAAGAGCATTCTGCCATCAGTCCCATGTATTGAAATAGAGACATTTAGGCTTGGCTTGCCCTAATACCTCCATTATGGTAATGTCCTCTGAATCATGTCTGGTGGCCTTTGGAAAAGGAACAGTATGCTGATTTGACTGCTGCTGTGTTAAAGGGATATAGAATCGAGAACACATGTAAGGATTTCAGATGGATGCAATCAAAATACGTGGCAGGATTGCATTTCAAGATTGTTTCAACTGTCAGTTTATATTGTCAGCCTTTAAATGAATAATACATTGCCTAACAGTCTCTTTCCAATGCTTGTTTTGTTATTTGGTAGGATTATTTGAAGGTGTGTTCCCCTGTTCTGAGCTTGTTTCTGATATTTTTATTTATTTATTTTTCTGAATAATGTTCTTGAGCAGAGCCGTGAATAACATGGTTAAAAAAATCATATTATGATTACTTTGACAGATAATGAGATTATGGTATGATTTATGGTTTTACTGGCAATGGAAATTTTTGCACTATAATTCTCATTCTCCCTGGAAAAAAAAATAATAAAATGATGTGATTTTTGATGGGGTTTTGCTGGAGAAATGATATTTAGGCCGGGGCATCTCTGTAGCAGCACTTCATCTAAAACGGTATTTAACAAACACTTTATCTCTATCAAAAAAGTAAAACCTCCTGCGATTTGGATATTGCAGCTTCAATAAAAATGCAATTACGTGCTTAGGCCTAGCCTGTACTGATGTGCTGCTTGAATTGGTATTACTTTGGGGGAAAAAAATGTTTGTCCGTATTTGCATCATGTTTTGCATGTAGAATATAAATAAGGTCTGCAGCTTTTGAGGCACTTTGTAAGATAAAATATCATTTTTGAAGCAAAGTTTTTGCGCCTTGGATGTCTGCCTGCATGCCTCAAGGCCAGCTGAAGTGAACAGCTGGAAAACTGTGTGTGTGTGTGTGTGTGTGTGTGTGTATGTGTGTGCGTGCACTTTAAAACAGTGAGTGTTATTGTACAGTATATGCAGCCAGCCCACATCTATGTGCTTTAGTGGGGGTGGGCTCCCTTTACATAAGTATGTTGTTATTGCATGTGGCTGTGCAGTATGTGGGTGTATGTTTGTAGGGGCACCATTTAACCGTAACACACCACATAAGTTCCCTTCAGCCTCTGAACCATGTGACCTGTGTGAACATCTGTGTGGCGCTCTCTTGGCTTCTCAGGCAGATGCTCTGTGTCGGCGGTCAACCTGCCCAAACACGTGGACTCTGTTATAAACAAGCGACTCTCCAAGTCCTCCGCCACCCTCTGGAACTCCCCCAGCAGAAGTAAGGCAACGTCCAGGACCACCCCCACCCCCCACCTCTCGTTTCACTGTGTCCGTCACACTGCCGCCGCCGACATCTCCGAACCCTTCCATCGTCCTCTATTTTTTTCTCAGTTATTCTGCCCTTTACTCTGTTCAGTCACTCTCCTGTGCTTGACGGTTGACCCCTAAATCATGCCCATCTTCCAAAATCAGTTATTTTCACTCTCCAAAATTTGATTTGGGTTTGTTTGACTTGTTTCCTCTGCATTTTCCCAATCTCGTATTTTGATATATGAGATTATGTGCTCTGCTCATATTTTGTTTTTCTCCGTCCTTGGGTTGGTTCATTTTGTGGTGATTTGTGGTCATTCCATTCCTGGTGTGTTTCTGCTCTGAAATTGATCCTGTTATTGTTTATTTTTCTGTATTTATTAATTTATTTATTTATTTTGCTCATTTGCATCATGACTTGCTGGCTAAGTAAATTATTTGATAGTGTCATAAAATGCTTCATTGATTGAAGATATGAAGGTGAGTGTGATTTTGTTGTCATCAATAATAAATCAAAGATAAACTGTTAACCTTTATGATAGACTCATATTCAGGGCTACAAGTCAACCTTTCTTAATGCTTTAGATTATGCAGCTCCAGAGTCTTTTTTAGAATTAGGAAGCTAACCAGGTCATGGTGTACTCTGGCACAAAAAAAAAACAAAAAACAGTAAACCCAGGCACCAGGTGGTGAGTCAGCATTTTTAGGAGATAATGCATTGTGAAAACCCCCTGCAGCACTGACTGCGCCACTTTGTTGCTGGAAAATATACAAGGGTGACTATACTAGAAGCCTGTCTCTTAGCCTTCATCCTTCTTCTCTCTTCTCATCTTTTTAAGTTTATGCCTCTCCACCTCTGTCTCTCTCTGTACTCTCCTCCTCACCTAATCCCCTCTCTTTTCCCTCTTCACCCCTCACTCTCTCACATCTCCACTACAGAGCCTCGTTAACATTCATTGCAGGGTGTTGGTTCTGCGTTTCTTGTCACTGCACCTTAAAGCCAAAGAAAAAAAAAGTTGCTACCCCACATAAGTGCTGATGAGGCTCCACAGAGCCCTTCCTTCTCCGCCTGTATGCTCAAGGCTGCGGTTATAAATAACTGACTGACTGTCTAGACACGCATTTTAAATAATTCTCTCTCTTGGGTGGTACAGGCACAGCCCATGGCTAGAGTAGACACTTTTACCAGGCTCATTTTCTACCTCGCCTATATCTAATAATCTCTTTGAGCGTCATAAGGTGTTTTATTGGGGTTTTGGAGGAACAGGGCTCAGACAGCATGATTTGCTCCGTGGGAGGAAGACAAATCGCCTTTTGTGCGCCATAAGCTGAGCAACTGTGGAGTTTCTTTTCTTTCCTTGTGGTGATGAAAGATGTTCACCTTGAGTGCTGTCTCTGTGAGTCAGGGAGAGTCCTTCTGCAATGGCTGATTTTAATGTGTGTGAGTTTCTCTAATATGGACACAGTTGAACACAGTATGGGCCTAATATACTTATGACAAAGTTGTGGTTCACATGATCATATCCATTTAAGAGGTATCTGTGAAGGTTATAGAGAGACTTAAACCTTGTTTTGCTCTGCTTATCCCTACCTGCAGCTCGTAACCTTGCACTGAGCCCATGGGAGAGCAGTATAGTGGACCGGCTGATGACGCCCACCCTGTCTTTCCTTGCCCGCAGCCGCAGTGCTGCCAGTGTCCTCAGCAATGGAAAGGATGCTGGTAAGTACACCAAAGTATGGTTTAGTGTTACTTTAAAGGAACAGTTGGCCAAAAGTACAAAAAAACTGGCACCCCAATACAATGGGCTGGATGGATATTATATCTATCTGCCCTCAATGAGCACAAATTAGAGAAGAACCCTAAGGCTTGGACAGAAAATAGTTCCTGACAAAAGTCTTCACCCCAGAGAGTTGTGGATTATGCTGAGTATTCGTGTCACTGTTTTTGGAGAGAGCTGTTGCTGTTGACGTTTGAGCTCCACAAAAGAATACCCATTCATTGTACTGAGATGCAGGGAAGGTTGCAGCAGACTTGAAACCTTGTCAAATCACACAGAAACTATCTTGATGGATAAATTGCGTGAGGGGTAAGTGGGAAAATATCTTTTTTTGTATTTTGGGTGAGCTGTTTCTTAATGTCTATGTAATAGTAAAAATAAGCATTTGCTGATGTGCAAAGTTGATGCATGTATTAAGATGTTGCCCATCTCTCCCCTCCTCAGCCTCACCCCTCTGCCCCCGTTCAGCCTCGGCCAGCCCACTAACCCTGTGCGCTCACCGGCCCCACCACCGCTGCTCCGACCGCTGGAGGGTGACGTCCAGCACGCCAGACATCACCCAACGCCAGCACAGACGGAGCTCCACGCCCGTATGTCTGCCAAATTAGATTTTTGCCTAAATGTGGTGGTAACATGCCAGTCACTCGGAGCCAAGCGTAGTCACAGTCCTCATAAAAATACACTGGAATGCACTAAAGGCTGAAAAGAGAGCTTGGCAGGAGCAAGAGTCACTTAAAGTAACCCTTCTTTCCATAATACCAGCTAAAAAGACACAAGGTACAGCTGGATCTGTTGATACTAATGAGTCGGTCATTCACCAGACATTTACTCAAAATTTAATGATAAGATTGCTGGATTTGGCCACACCTTGAGAAACTGTTATTAAAAGGACAAGAAGTGTCCCCTGACTAGGCTCCCTTGTTCTTGCAGAGTTAGCAATTGCTAATATGCAAGAACAAGGTATAATTTGTCATGTTATATTTTCTATTTTTCTAATATTATCAGGATTTGGGAAATTTTGATGAAACAGTAAACTGTGTATCTTGTATAGAAAGATTGTAAATGTACCTTCTCTAATCCTTTGTGTTGTACAGCTTGATAAAAATAAGAAAGAAAAGAAAGACAAGGAGCGGGAGAACGAGAAAGAGAAAAGTGCCCTCACTAAGGAGAAGGTGCTAAAGAAGAGACAGTCTCTACCCAGTATGCGATACAGACCCGATCCAAGGTAAAAAGTGCAGATTTTTTTGCTTTTAACTCAGTTACTTAGACTCCAGGGTTGGAGTCAGTTCATTTTCAATTCTGCCCATAGAGGAAGGGGATTTTTTTATAGTTTAAAAACTGGGAAAAAACTTGGCAGTTATCCCTTCTTTCTATCCATTTAGAATTGAGTGAAGTGGATTGACCCCAACTGTGACACTGGATATGATTACATGTTCCAGAAATGAGATTATTGCCAGAACTCTAATTATGAGAATTATTACATTATGCTGTTTACACACGCAACAAAACCATGCTCCATTAGCATCTCTAACTTCAGGCAGTCTTGAATAGTGCAAATATTATTGGAAAAGTAAATTAGTTTTTCCCCAGCAACAGTTATTTTAATCATTTTCCTCCTACAATGAACTGCAGTCATCTTGCTTCCATTTTATTCTATGCTGCTCCCTTGTAACTTTCCCATCATTCAATGCTAAGACTCAGAAGAAGCACAAAGGATGGATAAAGATAAAAAACACTTGGCATGAACAGCTAAAGATGTTCAATACATACTGTGCAGGCATGGCACCTTGTGAAAACGCCAACTGATAAGCTTAAAACATTCAATTAGACTTTCTGCACAATCTTGAGATGAAGATGTTTTGCTACTCATCCAAAAAGCTACCTCAGTTCTTTTTGGATTAATAGCAAATGTCTTCAAGATTATGCAGAAAATACAGATGATGTCGACTTACTATGTAGATACCATGACCCGGATGACTGAGAACCTTCATTGATACATTATGGGATAATTATTGGATATGCATTTTGAAACATACCTTTACACTCTATATCACAGTGTTCTGCATGCCTTTTTGACCATAAAGTCTGGTAAATGACAGCAGTCTGCAATTGATATACATGCAAAGATACAAAATAACAAAAAAACAGTGTGAATAGTAACAAGGTTATCCTTAGATCCCTGTCACACAGCATATTTAAGGCCAGCAACTGGGTTAGGTAAGGTGACTGTGTTTATGTCTGTATGGCGCCGACTGCCTATTTCATGCACTAATTGAGCGTAGGCAAGGAGTTAAAGATCACAGGCCAAGCGATATTTCCTCTCTGCTGCTCCAGGTCATAGAAGTGAATGACGTCGATGATAGAATGTGGGGAATGGAAGGAAGAAAAAAAAAATCAAATGCCTTTGACTCAACATAAAGGCTCAGTGGGACTGTCAGTGCCAGAGGCGTAGAGGAAAAATCTCCTCTCTGGTATAATGGATGTTTCCCTTCTAAGTGTTTCATTGCCTGCCTATTGCTGGGAAACTGACCCATAATGCACTGTGAGGGATAATGCAATGTTTGAGTGCTTTGTCTTTTTTTTAACTTGTTGGATGAAGTCATGCTGCTTCAAGGTTCTCTCAGTTTCTCCAGTCTCCACTAAGAAAGAGATATGAAATGTATTAGATTAATAATGCAGTAGTCTCCAGAAGTTTTCCAGGAGATGTTTAACTTTCAGCTATAAAGCACTTCAGCTTGAGCCTACGATAAGAGTAATGCGCTCAGATTCAAATGAATGTGGCAGATAATAATCGTCCAGGTTATATCACCTCACTTTTCTCTTCCATTTTTCCCCGTATGTGTCTTCACTCTTTCTTTGCCTCCAGCCCTAGTCCTTTATCAAGACAAAGACCCTCATCTCCAGCCACTCCTAAAGGCAGAACTTCCTCTCCCAGCCCTGCTGCCTCCCCCAGCCCCAAGCCTCTATCCACCCGCGGCAGCCCCTCCACCCCCAAGGCCCGGCCTAGGAGAGCCAGGACCCCTGCCAGAATAGACCACCGCAACTCCTCCCCCGTCCCCTTGGAGAGAGCCAAGGAGCCTTGCAGGCCTGCCACCCCCGAGGAGAGGAAGGGTGAGTCCAAATGAAAAGTGAAAACTGATGATCGTGGTTTTGCAAGCCCGTTCTCAGAGAACTGTATTGCAACAATCAGTCAAGATTTTGCTGTGCATCATTATAGTGAAGCTAAACACTAGAAATCAAGACCAAGATTGCCAAGGTTTTGTGAAACTTACTGTTCAACACACTGGCCATCAGTCATCATGGGCCTTTACAAAGCCAAGTCAGTTATGCAACAGTGGCATTGAAGACACTTAGATATAATGGGTTTTGATCATTTCTAGGCAACATTACAATGTAGAGCAGTTTACATTTAAGTATAGTCAACAGTTTTGCTTCTAGTTTTAGGGTACACTTTGAACAACTTTCTTATTCACTCCCTCATAAGAAAAAAATAAGCTTTTATGTGTCTTTGTTCCCTCTGTGGTGAGTACAGTATTTATTTATTTTTAAATGCTGGGAGTTCTTATATGTCTGGCTCAGCCTCTTCCTATGACTGGGAAAGAATGGATGTGAAACCTCCAGATGGAAAAAGTGAGTCTCTGGAAAATCTGCAATCTTTTTTTTCAAGGAACAGTAGCAGCAGTGGAGCCGAGCAAAGATTACCATTGGACTTAATTAGGCATGCAAACAAAGGCAACTCGTTGAGTTGGTCTGTATCTTCTTACATGCAGCACAAAGAGGCTAAGCTAATCAGCCTTAATTACGTAATTACCAGGCTTGAAGCTCTTAGGCTAAAGCTATGGCAATTGTATATAATTTCCAACTGCTGGGAACAGAATGTTTCACAGTGCATGTTGTGGTGGTGGGAGCTGTTACAGTGGTTGTGTCAGTCTTATTTAGGAAATTAAGGATATGTATCCCTCTGAGAAAAGGGTATTTTAAAGGAATACTTCACACAAAAAGAATATATTTTGTGTAATTTACACATTCCGAGTTGTCTTAATTGTCCGACAAAAGTAATGTGTCAATTGTATGCCTCATGGAAAACAAAGTTTCCAAACACTGTAGCCTCCTCTGTTAGCATAAAGTTGATCAGCGACTTCAACAAACAACAGCAAAAGGATATGAAATTTTTAAATTAGAGTTTTAAGTCTTGATTTTCATGTTCCATATGTCCCAAACCAATATAAATACGGTGAAAATGCTAAATAAACCACCTCCCGAAAATGCCTCATGCATATTCACTTGCGCATGAAAGGAGGCTTCACTTTTTGGAACATTTGTTCTCCGTGAGGCATGTGATCGAAACGTTTTTGTCAGACAGTCAAGACTACCCAGGGTGAGGGCATGACACAAACTACATGAAGTTTTACTTTAAAGTATATTTATTTATTTATGTATTCAAAACAGAAATAGTTACACTGATAGTTATTATGTGGGTCAGTTCTGTTAAAGCTGCGACGTGCCTCCACAGATGCATAAATGTGATTTTATTTCTTTGTCTCCATTTACGCTCCTTTTTCCTGATGTAGGCTCCCCTGTGGTTCCTGCCATCGTGGTATCCTCAGTCCCTGTCACGCCCCCTTCACTAACTACACCGATCACAACAACTGCCACCGCCTTGACAACGCAGCAGGTCCAATCAGCTCCCAGCATCCCTGCAACGTCTCCCACACCTTCTCCATCGGCAAAGCCCATGGCTGGCACCAACGACCCAGAGGAGGCGGCCCGCATCCTGGCTGAGAAACGACGGCAGGCCCGCGAGCAGAGGGAGAGGGAGGAACAGGAGCGCCGCGAGCAGGAGGAGAAGGAGAGGTCAGAGAAGTGTAGCATGCCTTAAAACACACACACACACACACACACACATGCACACATACCCAAAAAAGGTCAGCACAGTGTTGACCTTGGCCAGTCAAAAACTGTCAAGCTCAAACTGCAACAAAAACAGAGGAGATGAAGGAATTTGAAACATGACAGCGTGACTGCCTGATGACAGTTATTCCCAAGCTGTTTTCCCACGCTTGCTTTGTTGAAATGTTGTCTTCTGAGCAGAACTTATTCATTCTGTCAACCATCACACAGCTGAACTGACTGTCGGCCTTAGCTGAGATCATGTGAACGGTCTTCAAAATGCAGTTTATCATGTGACCTTCACACAAAAATATGACAGTTTTGATGTTTAATTATACAGTATGGACTGGATCATAATTGATGTTTCATTTATGGGATGTAATTGTAAGATGATTGGTGCATTTTATTTATTTATTTATTTATTTGGAACAACAAATTGCCTTATTGCCAGTATGCTGCAAATGAGTATGTGTATGTGTACATATAGGGAATAAAGGGGTTTTCGCAGATATGTCCATAAATCCCCAGTTATTTCAGTCCACTGTCATATGTTTATGTTGAGCTGGTATAAGCACACATATATGACCACAATATATTGTTTTCATATATGCACATATATATCTTGCACATATACTGTATGTTAAATATATATGGGTTATACACATGTCACTCAGTATCCAGAGTGGCATATAAGTTTGGATTATATGTGATAATATTTGTAGCATATAGTATATGACAACATTTATCTGGTATAGGTGCATATATGGTCATATATATGGTCATATATCAGATTTCCATGAGGGTAAGGACATTGAAGTTTTCTCCAATCTAATAAATGAGCAACACATCGGTATATTACAAGTCACCTGATCTCCATGCAGTATTACAGCACATGCATATCTGAATGAAACCTCACTGGCAGTGATATGTAGGAATGTTTTGGCCTATTGTGTCATTCTGACCACATCAGGCTGCTATTTATGGCTTGGCAGTTGGTGTGGTCTCTTGTTGCCACTCTCCATGTCGCCACTAGCCTGATCCTGCCAGTTGTTTCCATTTCCTTAAATAGTTTGGATTCCTGAGACTTGCCTGAGCTTCATAGTAAAGTGTCAACTCAGCAGAGATACTGCAGCCCGAAGAAGAAAGGGCTGTCAATAGATTGATTTACATTAGTCTCTTTACTGCATCTAGTGAGTTTGGTGCATTTGAAAGCGGCACATTATTTTGTAGAAAATGCTCATGGTCAGCAATGCCTGATGCTCCTGCACTTTAGGATCCTAAGGGAGGAGCGAATAGCGAGGGAGGCGGAGGAGAGGCAGCGCAGGGAAGAGGAGGCCCGCGCCATGGCCGAGGAGCAGCGGAGGAGGGACGAAGCCCAGCGCCTGCAGGAGGAGAAGGAGGCCGAGGAGAGAGCCAAGGCTGAGCAGGAGGAGAACCAGCGCCTGCAGAAACAGGTAAACTGACTCAGCGACTGGAGTATACAAAAGATGTTAATGAACCTGCTGCAGTGGACACATCTGCTTAGTCGGATATGGGTGAAAAGGAATTGCAACAAGTAGTTCTGCTTGTGGCAGTGACAAGGACATTAAGACATTCATGTGACAGTTGTTATTGCCTGTCAAAGTCAAAGTCAAGACTCACAAACACATACATACAGACTGCATCCTCATATCATCCCCAGGCGGTTCACCATCATACCACTAAATTGTCCAAACTCTTATCTTCTGCACACAACCTGTTTGCGTGTCACAGAGGGCGTTCTGCAGCTTTTCTCTGGCTTTGACACGCACTCATATTTGCTGCCTTAGCTCAGCTGGCCACCTCACACTGGCCTCATTTGATAACACACTCCTCCAGTCCAGCATTCTTGTACGTCAGTGTGATTTGTTGTCCTTAATGGCAAATATTAATCCAAGCTGTTCGGCCATAATGATTGGGCCTTTTTTACAATTTGAAAGATAACCTGTATGATTAATGTTGACTTACAGCTGATAATTTCCAGTGTTTTTGGATGTTGCTGAGGAGCACCTTAGGGGAATTATCCTTGATTAGCAGGAAGAGATTTCCACTGAACTGCAAAACGTGACCATTCACTGGAGTGTTTGTTTATCCTGTAGCCTATGACAAGAGGGGCTGCAGAGATGACCCTGTCTTATTTTTGTAATGGCTCTTGTCTGCACAGCCTACCCTTTACCACCCCCTCATGGTCTTTCAGTGAAGTGGCTTTTGCAGCTTAATGTGGTGCAATATATTTATGCTGAGGCCTAAGTATTGTATTTCGCTTTGAATGGTCCTCATGGGGCTATAAATGTCAAAAATAGATACCGTTGGCCCAAAGGTACAGGAAAATAACCCTTTTGTGGTTGTAAACAATAATTCCAGAGAACAGCCACACCCTTGTTATGTAAGAGCCGTGTTTATTTTGGCTGAGTTTGGTTTTTCTTTTTTCTCCCCCCTTTCTGCCGACAGTGAAATTGTTGTTGGATTTTCGCCTGTGTGTTTCAGAAAGAAGAGGCTGAGGCTAAAGCCCGGGAGGAGGCGGAGAAGCAGCGTCTGGAGAGGGAGAAACACTTCCAAAAGGAGGAGCAGGAGAGACTGGAGAGGAAAAGGGTAGGGCACTTCATCTGTCCTCGCATCTTTGTTCTCCCAACCAGGTTTTAAATTCAGCCAATTTGAAGTGGAAATTGCAATTTGCATAGTAAAAATAGAAGTCAATCTCAGTCTTTATTTAATCAACTAGAAATAAGACTGTTTTTTTTTTTTGAAGAAGAAAATACCCTTTCTGTATTGATCAATTTGAAAGTAGCAGAAAGTGAATTATCCCAGTCGTGCTCTAAACTGCCTTTGATAAAGATCAACAAATCTTAGCACAACACAGATTGAATCCTATTAAGTCAATTCATAAAAAATGTTTTCTCCCTCACTGGAAATATATTCTGGGGTATGTTCACTCAAAGGCACGCTTTAAAGTTGAGTCCCTGGGGCCAAAATGAATGATGTTTTTGGCTTATCCTGGATAGGCTGTGTGCATGCCGTGACTTAATAATACTTACAGTGTGTGTGTGTGTGTGTGTGTGAGAGAGAGAGAGAGAGAGAGAAAGAGAGAGTAAACGAAAAGCTATATACAAACCCTAAAAGTGAAGGCCTTGCTGGTCCAGTCATTTGTGTGGACGCGGGCAGATATTTGTACGCGAGTGTCAATATGTGTGTAAGAGCGCGTGTGCACGTATGTGACCACAACCATCTCCTCTCTTCGCATTGTACCACCCACAGTGAGCCCATGCTGCTGTATGCCAGCTAAGCCTTTCTTTCCTTCTCCTCATCTTCTCTCCATGTGTGAAAGGCTCTTATCTATGCCTGCCAGGTCTGGCTCAGCCAGCCAAAGCCTGGCTCAGCGTTAGAATTAGCCCACAAGAACAGCATGTCCTCTACCCCAGAAACTCCCTGCTTAGTCTCAGTGTACATCATAGCTTGCTGTGCTCTACCTGAATTTACCAACACACTCAAGTTATTACATCAACAGCATGTTCATGTCTTATATTTTCGTATTTGTTAATGGAAGTGTGTTTGAAATGAGATTATATGAATTGGTGGTTTACAGAGTCCCAGGGTGTTTGTGAACAGACCACCTGACTTTAAAAAATCTCAATCACAGTCTTAAAGTACATGTAGTGCAGCCAAACTAAATGCCACAGCCATGAGCATGCGATCTGTCCACAAATGACCATGGGTCTTAAAAATGCTTCGGTTTTATGAGTGGCAGCTGCATTTGAATGCAAGTGCAGTTATAGTGTCGCTGTCTCGTGCTTCTTCTGTGTCCTCAGATGAAGGTCGCATATTGTATTAATTTTTTGTTTTAGTCTGTGCAGAGAAATTATAAATACTGAGACTTCTGGCTTCTAGTGAATGGAGTCAATTCAGGCTATAAAGCTGCCTTTTTCTCTAAGGCGATTGTATTCTCTCTCTCTCTCTCTCTCTCTCTCTCTGTTCTACTGTTCAGAGTTTGACCATCCTATACTATTGTTTCAGCTGCAAGCACAAGTTCCTGATTCCTCAGTATTGAATTGGCTCTCCACCTGGGGACACTAGAGCCTCTGCAAGAGTCTCTGCTTCCACTAAAAGAATAAAAGGCTTCATAAAACTAGTAGATACACAGGAGACAGGAAGGCCTTTGTTCAGTGTTTAAGAGAATCAATGAACAGTGAAATGAAAAAAATCATTTGATGAATCGTAAGTGGCAAAACAGATGAAACAAATGTAATACCTCTCAGACAATGCCACCAAACCTATTACTAATGAAAAACTTCAACCAAACTTTAAACATTGACAACAATTGCACTTCTCTAATTCTTGGAATTTTGGGGGATTTTCTGTCATATTTCATTTCTGTTGATTGCTATTACATTGTATTCATTAATTTTGTTCTTCTTCAGATGCGTCTCCCCCTCTTTTACTGTGCTGGTACATTATTGGACAAAATGCATATAAAAATTTAAGACTTTAATTTTTCAGGCCTGTTGAGACCCCAGAACAAGGCTGACCAGTTTTCATGCCTCTCTGTTTTTCTTTTCCCAGCGCCTGGAGGAGATCATGAAGCGGACACGCAAAACAGATGTAGGGGACAAGGTACATTTGCTTCTCAGGTCTAACCAAAACATCATGTCAAGACATAACATTCCATTAAGAATAACTGGAATCCTCTCTCATGTCTACAGAAAGAGACCAAATCCTCCCCAACCACCCAGGTCAATGGCAAAGAGTCAGAAAGCAGCAAAGGTAAGCAAATAATGAGTCTAGACATAAATCTCCAAATGTTACAGTAAAATCACTACCCAGTACAACCAGTTCGTCTCAAGGAATCGTTTGGAGTAATTGGTTTAGCTGATCTCCCCTTTACAATGTTATCCGGTAAGGGGTCTAAAACAAAGGGTTGCTTTGTTATCAGATGTTTTTCAAATTGCATTTCAGTTTCATTTAGCAAATCCACAGGATCTGATGATTTCAGACAGTGGCTGACTTAATTGTTCCAATATTGGTTAAGCATTATGTTGTGGGTAGAGGAACATCTAATTTTTTCTCCCTCCTTTACACCAATATTTTAGTGACACATGCTGCACTATCTACTCCTCTAATCTTAATTTTTTGCAAGCATTGCCTCTTCCCTGCGTCAGAATAAAGGGAACCACAGATAGTTGTTGTGCTTTTGTTCTCATTTCCCATCAGCCAGATTCCCATCCGAGCATTTTACTCAAAAAGGGTTATTAGATTATATCTCTTCCTCATATCCTGTACAGCTGCAATTTTAGTTCTCCAGTAGGACCCATGTGTAATGCAAGTGTGTGCTTGATTGTTGTCCAAGCACTGGGACTGACGGGCTGGAGAGGAGGAGTGGGCTCATGGCAATACCAATACAGTAGCCTGCAGTAATTACAAACCATGCATTTTATGTGTCACTAGAAATACACTCAGGACTACCCCTGATATCACACAGCCTTTACCTCCACCCATATTTCTGTCTCCCTAGAATGTCTAATCATGGAGTTATTATATTCTTCACTCAAGTGGATTAGGAAGCATGCAGCTTTTACACCCTCCCTGTTTGAGCCTTCACATCATGTAAACGAGACAGATGAGGAGGCTCCACGTGGACTGTAGTCTGGGGGATATGCCGCTGTTTGTGGCCAAGTTCCCCGGCGCAGGAAGACATTAGTCAACTACTGATGTGGTTGGAGGTCCAGGGGCAGCTGGCAGGCGTGCTTCGATTATAGTGAAGGGTGTGGACGAGGGTCTCAACCACAGCCCCGTCTCCAGCAGTTGTTAAGGTCTTGGAGGAGAATCTGAGCCACAGAGGAAGGATGCCCCTAGGAAGATTTGGAGTTTGGAATGCCTTTAATGCATATTGAGTTGGTGCTGACTCAGCTTCAGGGCGGTCATCAAAGTCTCCCCACAGGCAATGGTGTTAGTCACACTTGGTGGTTGATCATGCAGGATATGGTAGAAGGATGTGCGTGTATGGGCATGCTCGTGAGCAATGTTGAGACTGGATTAATAGTTGTTTTGTTTTCTTTCCTCTAGCATCTGCTGACTATCAACCAAGGCCAGAGGTCAACCTGTCCAAGACAGAGAATGGGCAGAGCAATGTGAGAGAAAGGTAAAAACTACAGCTCTCCTTTATTGATTTCAACATTTCCCTGTGCCCCCGTTGATGCAAGACCACCATGAACAGTATAAAATTTATATTCCAAAACACCAAGCCAGGAGCTGAATACTAATCAAGGCTTCAGGAGATCTGCATGCTTTCAAAGTAAAACAGAGGGAGCCACACGATTCAGGCCCACAATAAACACTTCGAATTCCTTGAGAATGTTTTGCCTCCATGAAATGTTTACCCCTCTGTATTGAACGTGCTTCTGGGGTAGATTTTGAAATGGTTCCCCTAATTGGACCTTGGTGGTATGACTCATAGTTTTATGAGTCATTTCCAGACCCATTTTAACCATAGAAATGTTCTGCTGTGCATCTCCCCTCTTCAGCCCCTCAGCAGTCCAAGTCGTCAATGGGGTCCAGTCCACCAGACACGAGAATGGCCTGTCCACTAAGGGGGACACTGCCCACTTTGAGGAGATCATCCAGCTAGCCAATCATGGCAACAGCACCAACGAAGGGCGTGAAAAATCTGAAACCACAGAGCCAATCCTTGCTTTTGAAAGTGAGGAGCCCTTCATGAAAAAGGCAGGCCCCATAAAGCCTCAGCATGTTGCAGGTACGTAGCGTTTAACTAAGAAAGGGGAAATGCAAGAGTATTGCAATGTCTTTGTGTGTAATCCAAATCCCAATGAAGTCAACTCAGTCACTTGCGAACAGTGCCTGACCAGTGCATTGGCCAGCTGGTATTATTGACCAATATTGGCTCATTGCAGAAATATCAGTGTCGACTTATATATTGGCTAGCAAAAAAGGACAGTATACTGTGTATTGTAGTAAAAAGCCCTTGAGATTTGTGTTATCATAAGTTTGTCCAGCAGACTTAATTGTGTACAACACTTTGTGTAGCATGTGAGTTGGCAGAGCAGAGTATCACAGCAGCTGGTGGTGCATATTGTGGTAGGAAGTCAAGTTTATTGTCCAAATGTAAAATATCAAACCTCCAGTACATATCTTTATTACAACTATTTGGTTACCAAGCTTCAGGATTCCTTTCAACAAGTGTGTGTCTTTATGTATTTAAAAGTATATATCATTATCAGATTTTTTTTACTCCCAAATGTTGATATCGGTGTCTGCCCCAAAAACCCAGTACTGGTCTGATGGGACTTGGGAACTCATTGACATTGCTCAGTCCTCAATGACCTTATCTGTGTCCTAATTTGCTCCTCTGTCCTTAGAAAAACTTAGCCGCAGACATAGCCATGGTTTATAGACAGTAATGATCTGGTTTTGCATTTGACTTTTCATATCAGCGTCAGAGTTCACAGCGTGCCATAAAGATTGCAGTACAAGGCGCCATTGGTTATTGCTGCTGTACTTGGCATGAAGGCACCACCAAGTGGAACCCTTAGTTCATGCAATGTGCAGGTCATCACCCGGGTGTACGCAAGTTCCTCTCTGGGGAGAGGGATGGTGCAGCAAGGAGAATCCCCAAACACTCCGGTGGGTCTGTATGTGGGATATGGAAGAGCTAGTGTGGAGAAGGGTGAAGAGAGGCAAGGTATCTTTATACTGATGACAGCTTTTATTCATCAGTCCCACTGACTTGGGCCGTGTCCAGTGTCGAATTCTTGGAGTGGCAGAGGTGGTGAGGAGACCCTATCCACAAGTGCTGCACTGCCAAGGGTTAGAAACCAGACTCTTTTGAAGTTATGCGTCCCATCGCCCCCTTGCTTGTCCTCCTCCCAATGGTAATGTCAGCAGTTTTGCTCCCACCCGACTCCCTCCCTTGTTGCCAGACATTAGCCTTCACCTGCCAGCCTGAAGACAGGCCAGTGATCGTAAATAAAATACAAAGCAAACAGAGGAGGATTAGCTTTGCTGTCCCTTTTCACTCAAACAACTCAATTGAATAAACATTTAATTTCTCTCATCTCTCCTCTATCACCTTTAGCTGTAGTTCTAGTCACTCAAAACATGTACATTCTAACTACTCATATTCAGTCGTATACATCTGGACACTGGATACAGACTCCTTAGACATGACAGAGTATTTATGAGGAGGGCTGTGATTCGGAAGATTAATATATGTGAGCCAGATCGAATGTTACGATGTAATTCCATAGATGGGGGTCAATTTATTTTAAAGCATACCAGGAGGTCTAATTTGAATGTTCATACTCGTGAGTGTGGCCCTCCTGGGCCTCACATGTGTTGCTGTCAGTCAAATGGCTGGCGTTACATCAATCACACACTGATTCACCATGTTGATTGCGTTTTCTCACTGCAGCTGTACGCCTCTAAGGAGTCAGGGTTCCACCCAGGGTATTTAGTCCCATGGCCTTTGCATTTGTCTACGTAAACAAGTCAATAAAGGTTTATGGGTTCGTGCCCCCTACAGCACGTGCCAGCAACCTTTTGAACTCAGTATTGTCACCAAGTCAGAGGTTTACTGACCTTGTCATTACTCAGGTCAATCAGGGTGGCCATTATTATGGCACGAAAGCACTGGACGCAATTTGTCTGTTATTTAGTGCTGGTTACTCTTGGATGTCAGCAGGGGCCGTCACTTCTGACCCTCACCCTGTCTGCTGTCTGTCTCTTTCCCAGAGGTCCTGTGAGATGTGCCAGTGTTGAAGTGCTCATCGCCTTAGACCACTGACCACCCCAAGCCCAGCCATTGCTCGCATGGGGAGACAGACACCCTCTTTGACAGCACATCCCCGTGACCTGTGCCAAACAATCACTGACTGCTTTATCGGCGCCCTCCCAGAAAAACAAAAATAAACTTCTCTCTGAGGATAAAGGGGGCAGAGAAGAAGAAGAAGCAACTCTGCAGTCTGCATCAAGACACAAGCAAAACACAAAACAGGATGAAAGATGTTGCCACATGACACCATATAAGGTGCATCAGTGTTAACATTTGTAAATCTTCATGGCACCAATTCCATGCACCTTACTACTTGACTGTATCATCCATTGTATAATACAGTACAGCTGAGTAATTGTTATTATGACAAGCTGGAAGAAAGAAGTGAGTTTGCTTTTTTTGGTCTTATGTTTAGTTATTTAACTTGAAGAGAAATGTAAGGACTGGGTACAATTTTATGTGAATAATGTAAATGAAATTTTGTGTGTTGGATTAAGGAGGGCGGGGTCTGTGGAATAAAGTTATATGAAAGGGAGTCGACATTTACGCAACTCTGCTCTTAGTAGGTCTTCTAAGTCAAACCCAGGTATTATATGCATTGATTACATCCTGGTCTGTGTAAACTTAAAATGGATTGTTATTACAGTATATGTAAACACATTTTCAGTTTAAACTTAACCCTCCTCCATTATTATTGATTGTATGCAGAACTGGATGTAATAATGAGTGTGTAAGTTTGACAGAAAATCACAGGGGGAAATTTAGAACCACTAGTCATGAATCAAGGTTCAAAGTAGGGGATCCAGTCATGCATCTGAGTTGGAAATAGAATGTAAACTAGGGGTTTGCACCCCCATTTAATAATTCATGCAGTTGTTTTTTTTTTTTTTTTAAACATGACTCAGTAAGCATGACTCAGTTTTCTCTCATTTGCATTGTGATTCCACAGACTCGTATTTGAAATGCTGGTGCGTGTATATGCTATAAATATATTTTGATGTGTTTAAAGGTCAGTGGGAGTATCTAAGTCTTATTAAAGACAAGCTGTCCAGTCTACAGTGTCATTATGTTTTTGTTCTGAATACATGTGGATTGGGGATCATGTGTGGGAGGGGAGAAGAGGATACAGATGTTATGAATGGGATTGTAATATTGAACATGCTCTCTCGTTCTCAGGATCCAGTCGTTGATCTGAAACAGAGTTTGTCAAAGCGATGGAGCATCAAGCGTGACTCATTTGACAAAGTGGGACAGTTTGGGAATGTTTTGCACTACAGTTTGAACATTGGCTTCATGTTTACTCTGAGGTCTTTACTCAAGGGTGTTTAGACTGACTGTCCCACTGACGGTCCTGAAGGACAGAGTCCAACCTAACCACAGGAAAACTGATTTACAGATGGTTTCAGAGGGCCTCTCTGAATGTACTTTGTGAATGTACCAGGCATGCAACCTGGCTCAGCTATCCTTTTCAGTTTGAGTCTCCTTTTCCAAAAACCCAGCAGGGGCTACATACCACTTTATCTGCTGCCCTACTGTTACTGCATTCTGGTGGCCAGGGGAACGGCTGGCACTTTCATTAAGTGTTTCTTGCCATTCATCCCTCTAGGCAGCTGTACTTCATTACAAACACGATTTATGTTCCCCTTCTCTTAAACGCAAAAGCATGCATGCAGCACTGATCATCGCGTGTAACTCATTTGATTTAAGTGACTTATAGTCACTTATGTACTGTGACTAATATGACTTGCAGTGGAACGAGGGACTACTATGAGTTATTACCTATAATGCACAAATGTCCTCTTCCTCTTAATGGGATGCCTTTCATTTCATCACCATACAGTGGAAATGTCTGAGCAATGCTAACAAACTGTATTTCAACTAACAAAACTTCAAATACAGAAACCTTTTCAGCAAAATGTGACAGAGCCGAGCCCTGAGAAGAAAAAAGGTACAGTTCTTACATATTCTTAATCCTTAATCTGTAAAAAACATCAGATTTCATTAGGGCACTCTAACTTCAAAAAGACTTCAATGAGAATTGTAGCCCTTGGAGTATTGATATATTGTAGCGTGACAGTTTTTGGCGGCAATCATGCTAGTGTTACAATTCTGCTCCATGGATGTTGCTAGGTGGTTATACTATATGCAGGGTGGGAAATTATCCCCCACCTCCAGCCAAATGCTGGTAAATCCAACCTGTGGCCACAGCATCAATCTACATACCAGTTATTTTTGTGGGTAACCAACTGTCAATGTCTGGAATAGTTTTTACTTGACATGTTAAATAATGAGGCAGCTGTATGACTCAGTGCTTGCAAACACTATGCCATAGCCAAAATCCCACAGGTTCAATTTCTCTGTAACAACCGGTTGCTATTACAAGATAATAATGACGACTTTCAGGCTGCCATGTGAATGAAGTCCATAATGTAAAAAGCGGTCCAAAAATCTGAGGCACCCTGATTGTAAAAAAATTTAAAAATCTTTATTCAGCAGGAGACAAACTGCACTGTCTTTATCAGGGTGTGAACACCATGCAGACACTTTAAGAGATATCATGCACAAACCATTACAAATAAGAAAAAACATTACAATACTATTATAAAACAAACAGAAAAGATCAAGACCAATTGTCAATCTTGGCATAGGAGACAAATTAGCAAGTATAATGGGAGGGAATTGCAACTTTAAAGGGGAACCAAAGTGCAATAAACAACTATAACCCCACTATTCAATACTAGCACAAAACTACAGTAAAGTACATTGATCCACATAGGAACAACTCAGAAGCTCAGATCAAAGAGGCAACCAATAGTCACCATTCCAAAAATGGAGGGAAATCAATTTCTTCATTAAGTCCAGAAAAGGTAGTAGCTTTAAATTCATAAGTCCAGTAGGTCTCTGTGAAAGTATCTATCCAATAGGTCTTCCTCTGAAGGAGGCATTGAGTCTATCACCCCCCTAGTGTTTTTGGAAATGACCTCAATGGCAATTACTTTGTCAGGAATGGTGTGGCCAGCAGTATTATAATGCTTTGCCATTGGATTGTTAGGGTGGTAAGTCTTGATAGCATATTCATGCTTGACTAATCTTTCCCAAAGCCTATGTTTGGTGCAACCTATGTAAAAACATCCACAATCGCATTCAAATCTACAACAAATGTGGAAAGTGCTTACGTTTCATGGGCTTTTTTGTAACAACATCCACAAATGTGTTAGATTGTTGATGTTGAGGCAATGATTGAACAATCTACATCTCAAGGTGCCTGTGGGTTTAGAGAGCCACATGGTGGGTTTGGAGGATGGCAGGTCATTCCTTACCAGATTGTGTCTTGGAGCAAGTCTGAGCTAGACACCAAACCCCGATCCTCACTAACTGTTGGTAAGATGGTCAGCTAGATGCCTAAAATGTAAATGTAATGATCTCACCAGTTTAGCATGTGTCTACCTCAGTTGCCCACGTTAGAAAGCCTTCTGTTAAAAGCTGTATTCATGTACCCCAGCAGAGGGTGCAGCACGGCAGTAATGGGTGTTTGACCACAGATCAAATTTCCTTGGACTCATGCCCGGTCTAAAGCCTGATGAAGACAGAGTGTAAAACAAAGATTTCTCACAGATATATCTATATGTCCTGATAAAGAACTGCATAGAAGTTTTAAATTCATAATCTATCCATAGTTTATGACTGAGTTGATCTGCTAGTCCAAGCCTTGTCATGTGTAGCACTTCCCAGAGGGGACCTGAGGATTAGTGGACACTATTTTAGGAAGGTGTCAGTGGGGCAGTGCGCAATGGCAAACTGAGTGATGCCAAGTTGCTGAATTAATTCACATGAAAAATAAAAGGAGTAGGAATATAATTAGAGGTTGGGAGGAGGTTTCATAACCCCCTCACATGAGAAACCATAGCCTATAGATGATAATAAATGTCCTGCCAATCAAATGACTGCCAATCAGACAGTACTGGAATAGCCAATCTAACTGGCATGCCTGTGTCACTTTGATTGATGGGTGTATTATCTCCTCAGGGACAGCCTGCAAGTGTGCTGATAGGTGTGTTGGAAGTGTTGCCATCCCAACTCTATTCTTGGCTTGCTTGCTTCCTCACAGGGTGAGGACAGATAAGTTCTTATTGAGGTTCATATTAAAAAAAGGAGTTGCCACACACTGCCATGTGTGAGGAGGCCATTTTTACCAAGACAGTAGTGGCAGCAGGGGGTCTAACTTCAGAGAGACCACCGCTTCAACAGTTACGCATTCATCCCAATGATCAAAGCCCGATAGAGCAACCTCTGTTTAGTGTTTATGCTCGTGCACCCTCCCCCCCCTCACACTGCGCTGTCTGTATCTGCTCAGCAACAGGGCCTCCTGACACAGCTGCTCTCTGCTGGCAATACAGTAACGAGAGGCCGCAGAATGGCAGGCACTCAGAGTACCGGTAAGCCTGTTTCTTGATCCCTGTCGGTGCTGTCGGCGCAGGTCAACCTCTCAACCATTCCGACACGAGATGCAAGATTTAAGAGGCGCCCCAAGCAGGACCCCTGCAGAGCCTCCATATCATGAAACTGCCATGTGAAGTGGTACAGAGACCTGAGGCCCTCGCGTCCCATCACGAATGGTCACCAGGGACAAGGAGCAGCTGCGTCTAAACAGGCAGCTGCTGGACTATTGTCACAACCTTTCCGGTATCCATGTAGACACCATAGTGGTCGCTCTTTGATAAGTTCCCCTCTGAGTGTATGATGTTCCATAAAACGTCAAGTATTTGAGGAGTCTGACATCAGTTGGGTCGGTTCCATTCACATTGTTGTGAGCTGAGGGCATGCAATATTTCCTTTGCATACAAGTGAACCAAAGTATGCTGAGTGAAAGTGGGAACAGATTTATTGGGCAAGAGGGCATTTATTTTATGGGTTCATCTGCTTGGCAGTTGACCGGTGCTGAGATTCCTTTGTTAATAGCTACTGGCCTCCCTTTGTTATTAACCAAGTTGCTGACAAACCTTGCTTTTATTATTATGGACTTGCACCAGCCCATCACATTGATATCACATTATTAACTGAATGGAGTAATTTACTCTTCGTCTTTGCTAACTGTTTATCACCTCTCATCAGTCTCTTCAAAACAACAGCCTTGGGTTACTGAAATGGAAAAAAACATGACCAAGAAAACAAAAACATAATTCAGTGAAAGCTGGCGTGGAGACATGGGAGGAATGAGAGTGTCTAGTCATTTTTGAAAACAAAGCAGAGGTTTGTGTGCAGTTCTGGGGCCAAAGCATGTCCCCAGCACACAGAAAACTGATATAATACCTCAGGTTCAGAGGTTTCACATTCAGACAGGGACACAGGCTTAATTATGTGGATTTGTTGTCTCTGGAGCTGACAGTGGACATGTTTTACAGCATCACGGCACACAAGACCGCGGCTTCAATTTTGCCAGCTTGCAGGCGTGGTTATTTTCAGTTCAAGGGATATCTGATAATTAATCCCTGGTGCACACCAGTTGCCAGTTATAGTAGAGGCTCTTGGACCTCTCAATTTTCTTTTTGTTCCATTTGGAAAGGAAATACTTAAAAGAAAGATCCTGACAACTGTAAGACACGTGCACAGCAGAAAGGGGATCCTGCATGGTATAGATCTATGTTATTATTTTTGGCTACAGAGGCTATAATTCATGTAAGTAGCTGAAACAGACTTCCCTCACTTCCCTTCCCTTTATGGACAGCACCTGCAGAGTCTGCTTTCTCTGTGAAGCACATCCTCTACTAAAATCTGGTGTCTTGGTTCCTCCAACATTGAATCAAATCTGCTTTTATTCAGATTTGCTGCCAGTCTGAATTATTAGCGAAACATTCTCAAAATTAAAACCTGCTTTGGAGTTAAAACGTGTCTTCTCACATTGTCCTCATCACTGCAAAAGTTATAAACCTATTAAAAAAGAATAATAAAATGAGTCTGTAAGCTTTGGACAGTTTAATTCATGTTGCTAAGGCACTAAACCCTGTTGTTCTTTATTTATCTTGCCAGGAAGAATTACAGAGAAGGATTGCCATTTTAAGATCGCATTCATTTATTCCCAAGGGGTTAATAAGGTGTGAGTGAGTGTGCATGTGTGTGTATGTGTGTGTTTGTATAATATGTGTGCATTTGTGTGTCCATTCTCACACTGTTTTCATGAGTGCATTTATAAACGCATGCGTGTATTCATGTTTGCTTAAGTGGGGGAATGTGTGTGCGTGGATGTGTGTGTGTGTGTGTGTGAGAAAGAGAGAGAGCGAGAGAGACTAAGCATGCAAGTGTGTTTGCATGACACACGAGAACAGCCGTCGTGGGACCTTGGAGAGCATGAGAGTGTAGAAGAGGCGGGGGCCGAAACCACTGTCCACCCAGCGACAGTGACCCTGAATTGTCAACGCTGTCAGACTGAAAGCATTTGAGTACTGAGAGGAAAGGAAAAAAAAACTGCAGCACACCTTTCTGTTTCAGACTACACCACATTAACGATCAACCTTATTAAAGGAAAAGATGGGGGTGCTAGTGAAAAAGAGGTTGAAAATCGTATTGCATTTGCATGAGTGGCCATAAAACCCCAGGTGAGCTTTGACTGATCTTGAAAGCAAAAACTTCCAATCTGAGGCACCTGCAAATGAGCTCTGAAGTCTGCTGAACAAAGCGCTGTTTAATGAACCAGTTACCAAAATTCTTTCCAAACATTTTTCTTACTCTGTGGTGTTCTCTGTACACTCTGTGATTGTTGGCATTTCATTAGGTTATGTTCTCAGTCTGTTCTCGCAAGGATAAAAAAAAAAAAAAAAGTCAAACGGCCTGTGGACTTTTGCAGAAGCAATGTGAACGTAGCGAAAAAAGTCTGACAGTCTGCCTGACATTTCTCTTCTTGTCAGAACTGAAATAGTTTAAGTGGAAGTGCAACGTCTGCAACGTCTGCATAAACCACTCCTATAAGAGTAGAAAAATAGCTCTCCAGAAATCAATACTGTTTAGTTACTTAAACACACACACACACACACACACACATCAAGATAGTGCCTTGTTCCAAAAGCTCTCTCCTCCAAAATTGACCAAAATTGTTCTGGCATGCACCCTGCAAATAGTTTCTGGGTTTATTTGCCCAAGAATTGAACATAGTTCCATTTTAACTTACAGAGTGTCCACAAAGCTGAAGTATAAGTTGTCAGAAGTAAATGTTGACACAGTACAAAGTGTATGCTTTGAAAAGTTGAAAGAAATAAGTAGTGCTACTTCTATTTCTTTCTCTGCTTTCATGTTTTCTAAACCTCTGGGATTGACCCGGTGACCCTCACTCTTATGCTACTGATCTTTAGTGCTCTTTCTTCTACAGTTTAAGTGGCACGCTAAATCATTCTGAGATTTCATTTATGACCTCAGTTGGGGGGAAAGGTCAAGGTGCTTTGTAGATATGGCTGAGGTTAATGATAGTTCCCCTCATTCTTCATTCAAACTGAGCCGTTGGGTAATTGCAGGGAGCAGATACAGCTGTATGCCAGACAGCAGATATAACATGATAATGCTGTAAGACAAAAAAAGCTCACTTTTATGGAAGAATGTGTGAATTTTCTTCCTCTTTACTCCCAATAATCCTGATAAATAATACATATATACCAAAAGTACATTTTGTTAATTTACATCTATAAAAAAGGTGATTTGAAAATGATGATGGTGTAAATGGGCAAAACACATTTCAGTTCTGCATCACAGTTAAAGAAAAGGAGGTGTAAAATAAGGCTACACCCTTCCCCAAGCCTGTACTTTAACTCCACCAATCTGTGGCAAAGTCTCTCATTATCATTCTTCCTCCTGATTTACATTTTCTCTCCATTTTCCCAAAGGGGGAGTCAGGCACAGATGGTTTTCACTCTGAGAAGTGGAAAGTCCCCTCTGCATCATTGTGCTCATCCCTTTTCTCAGTTTCATGCTCTTTCCTCTTCACATGAGAAAGGAAACCAGCTTACCAGTGGAGTCAACTGTCTGGGTCTTTGGTACGGTGCTGGGGCTGCTGGGTGTGACGTGGCTGGGCCTTTCGTGTTTGATTCCCTCCACAGGACTGAAGATGACTGATGGTGTCTGGAGTTGTCTGTTACTGACTGGCTGCCATATTATCATTTAACAGTCAAAGGCCTCTCTCACAAGGACAGAAAATTGTGAAAAGTTTGTTAAACGATAGTATCTTAAATGTTGTGTGTGGGTCTATGTCCACATAGTGATTGCAAGGAGGATTATATAAATTTTAATTCAAAACAGATGCATGTAATCAGTCTAATCTCTGCCCCCTCACTGTCTCAGCATGTCTTTGCTTTGGGAATTAGCATAAAAGCAGGAGGGAAAAACATGATATATGTTTCTGAAACCCAAACTAAGGCTGTGAAACAGCATGAACAAAGCCCCTTAGTTTGCTGCACATCAGGGACATCCAGTAGAGATGGACACAATATATAATGGAGCTCTAACCACATGGTGCTGACTGGAACGACATACCTGCAGTCACATACACACATGGCTGCTGCAGCGTCTCCCATCAATCTTTCAGTAGCTCAGCTGAAACTGGTCATTACATAAACTACCGGTCTATAAATCTAAATATTTTTGCCATGGATAACTATTTATCAGCTGTCCACTGAAGAGCCCTAACTACACCAAACTCCTTCGGAGCAACATTTTAGGCAATTTTTCTCCTCCATCCTGGCAGCCCAGCATTAATTAAAAATAAACAGCAGCTGCCTGCAGGACACCCACCAGGCTGGTGACCACTGGGGTTAAAAGATCAGTTTCTATCCTCATGGAGTCAAAATGCCTGCAGCCTGGCTTTGCATTCACAAGTATATACTGGTAAAAGCTGGTGTTTTCATAGAAATGTCACAAGGTGTCCCACTGTAGGGATCTGACCCCAGGCCATCTATTTGCTCTCTGCCTCTGTCAGCACCCTTCCCCACTTTGTTCTCAAATTCTCATCTCAGAGGTGTCTGTTCAGCAGCATGGCAGCTGACCTAAAGCCAACAGCAACTTCTCCTGCATGAACACATTTGAGGCTTCAGATTCCATTTTCGGTGGTGTCGGGCTGCATAATTACTCCAAGTGACTCCAGGCTTTTTGGGTAGAACACTGAGCTGTGCGCAAGATTTTGTTCTACCCCTGATATTGCCAAACTAGGGAAAAAGCTGCCCACAGTTGGCATGATTAAAGCCATGTGGTTGGCATGGAGCAGAGTAAGCTGGTCCTGCTTACTTGCAAAAGCTATGGACTTGATTTAAGCCATGAACTTGAATAACTCACATCCAAAAACAATGGTGCAGCCAAAAGCCAGCCTGGAGCTGGTGCCAGGATGCTTGCAGAGAGATATTTTCACACACACACACATGGGCACACACGCACGCACACACACATGCACACACACAGGGGTACATCTATCAATTTAAGCTTATTGTCAGTATATCAGACTTTCTGCTGAAGAGGTGTGTTGCAGCAGATCACAAGGAGGAGCACAGTGCGTTCCCATGTGTATCTGATTCTACTTACACAAGAAATACAAAATAACTTATGTAAGAAGAGGAGGCTGATTATAGGTTATGGGAGCTAGTAGCGTTTTCTTCATCAGGGCAGGTTGTTGCCATTGCTGGAAAACACCTTGCAACAGATAAACGTCTATGTAGGACAACTGGCAATGTGTTCTGGTGAGAACTGCTTCACAGTTACGGCGTTTATTGCACATTAAGGTCAGCAAAGAGAGCAACAACACCGTCCGGAGATAAAGGGTATCATTCCTTCCAAAGGACCAAGTCAACTATTACCAAGAGAAAAACTCGCATGGCATGTCAAACCAAACAGTGCTTGGTCAAGTTCAAGTTCTTCTGTCTGGCAGCCTGTAAAATTTCTTAGGAAGCCGTCCAAACAATCTAATTGATGTGTATTTATTCTTGTTAAAAATTACCACGAGTAGGTTAGGGCACCCTCTACACAAAAGAGAATTGTTCTGTCCCTCTGTTTGTCTTTCCATCCACAAAAAAAAGACATGGAAAGAGGAAAACCGGAATTGAACGACCTCTACATGTGTTCTTCATCTGGTGTGAAAAAGACTCTAAATCATCATTCTGAAGAGAGGACAGTCTCAGTGGACTTTGAGACTTGAGGGGAAGATGAAAAAAAAAGAGAGTAGTAGGATAAGGATGGGAATCTGCAAGTCCGGTGCCAGGGTACTTTATTGTAGCATTTCCTCTGCAAAGCCAAGTATCTTCGCACACAATGATCATAAAACCCAATTTCCCCTGCATAAAGACTGGTCCTGAATAAAGAGATGTTTGTTAAGCCATCGAGGGGGATGTCCAACTTGCGCAAGATTTCGTGTTTCATTAGGACCAAGGGACAGGAGTAAAAGTTTGTGAACTGGAAGAAGACCAGACTCACGTGGATTTGCATTTTTAACAAAGCCAGGCCTCTCAGATATACTGAATTTGATGTATTTATAGCATGATCAGGTTGCACAAAGCAGATGTCCATTGCATATCAAAGTCACTTTAGGATAAAGTGGGATTTTACAAACACTGTTGTGTTAGGTAATAAAAAACACCAATAAGTTTGTCTGGCTTTTGATATTGACCTAATATACCAATTCTGCACTCATGGGGTATATGAATTACATATTATGGAAAGCTTGTAAACTCAGAGTTATTTTGGTATGTGTTAAGTATTGCACAGAAAACAGAAAGAAAGAAATAGGTGTAGGGGTGAGAAAATTCAGGCCGAGGTAAAGCATGTGTCCTTCGACTGAACCTGATGCAATTTCATCATTCAGAGATTTAGATTGTTTATGAGAGGAACAATTTCAGAGTGCCCTGCGCGTTTACAGTGGTGTTGTATGTCGACATTGCTATTCCTGAAAGCCAAACACTCTCAGAGCCCCACAGTCTTGGATGTGATGTTGACAGACAGTTTGCCCTCTCCGGCTGCCCCTCAGTAGTCCCCTGCTCTCAGCCCAGGCAGGGAGGAAACTGTGAATGCCTCTGTTGGCTCAAACGTGTAAAAAAAAAAGTGTGTTTGTGAGCTGGTGGCGTGTGTGTGAGCGTGAGTGAGAGTGAGAAAACACTCCCTATGTTATGTTATCTAGTGACGATGTGTCTGCTGTTTGCATTGTGTGTGTAAGAATAGCGTCTGTGTGTGTCCACAGCGAAGATCAGAGAGGGGGAGGGGGGGAGAATGTGGGGAACACTGCTTAACTGAACTCTGGACCGTATCCAAAAACCACAAAAGTAGCTCTGGATCCAGCATCCCTGAGTCCTGTTGAGACGTCGAGCAGGACAGAACAGAGCAGAACAGTGGTTCTATTCAAACCAAGCCATTTTCCCTGGCACCACTCTGAACGGGTATAAAATGAGATCACCCTTTTTTTACATTGACAGAAGCATCAAAAAAAAAAAAAAAAAAAATCCAAGGAAAATGGAAAAGAAGTGATTTTTCCATCTTCCAAAACAGCAGCTGAGCCTGTTGTGTCTCGCAGTTGAAAGCCATAAAAACTATACATTCTGGCTATGAACGTGCATAAAAGAAGCCAAAAAATGCTTTGGGTTAAATATAAACATTAAGTGGGACCTGGGCCTCATTCTCTCCTGGTTGGGCTGTTTCTTTTTAGGAAGTGGACGAGACAGGAAATGTTTCCTTCACTAGAAATAGGAGCGGAAGAATAAATTTTCATTCCTATTGGACTGTCTCTCGCTCGGCCTTCCCTCTGTCACGCCTGTAACTCACATTCCTCTCACCTGTCTGGGCAGCATCAGCAAGAAGTAAGGGTCTTTGTAAAATACCTGTCCACCGTGACTTCTCAGTGATATTATATTTATGTTATATGTTGACGATCCCATGAATTAGACATCTATTGTATATAAATAGTAAAAAGCTGATGAAATAGAATAATGCCATTTTTATCTCTTTGTCTTCGTCTTTAAATGGAATATGACCATCATCATCTGACACAAAATAATAACAACAGCTTCCATAGTACTAATTCATTCTTGAAAGCCTTTTGTTGTCTTTCTGATCCAGATTTGTCTTGTTCTGAAGCCTACTTTTTTGATTAAGCCCATTAAATAAAAACCTTAATTGAAACAAACCTTATTTGCATTTAGATTTTTTGCAACATCTCAAAAGTTCGCTTAAAAATTCAGCTGACATTTGAACGGTCACGCACATAGGAACAAAACAGGCTGATTGCCGTCTGTTAACATTGCAGCAACAACAGCTCTATCAATAGAGCACCCAGCTGCCAAATGGGGTGTTAATTAGTCTCAAACCAATTTATGACGGCAGAGGAATAAGGAATGTTAATTTGACTCAATCAGTATTTGTTGGCCTAATTATGCTGAATCTGACAGGAATGGCCCTTATTTGTTTTTGTGCATGCGCTCCCAGAGAAAGCTGTAGGTCTATGGGAAATGATTATTCTCAGTTAAGTAACCAAATGTGCAAAGGAATCAAAGCCAGATGCTATTCTCTGGCATTTTACACAGGATGGGAGCAGCTCCAGGAAAAGAGACGATCACCAAACTGAGTACTTGAGGTTCCTTCCCTGCATCTCTTTAGATGTCCTGGCTGTTTCTAATTGACTAGAGCTCCTACCAGTGAATTGTATTAAATTAAAGACCTTCTGGTCATGCCCACTCTGAGTGTGAACATGCAAAAACTGGAGATCAAGTGTGCCCCTATTCAAGTATTTAGACATGGAGCCATTTTTTTGGTATTTTGCCTCTTTTTTTATCTTTTCTATTTTAGCGTATATTTATTGAACACAATACAATGGTTATTAAGTTAAAACACAGACAGTACGTAAGAGTATCTAATCTGTATTTGAAGAACAGATCTAGACTGGGATTTGTGCATGTTTCTATTTCACAATATCAAAAGCAGAATGAAGAAAACTAAAATAAATCTTTTGAATATAGACCTCTAAACAGCACAAATCTCTTTTTCAGTGTGCTTTATAAATATTTTGATGTCAATCTTGCTGTTTTACCGGAGGAGATCTTCCAGTCAACAATACCAGCTCATTGCATTTCAGGGTTCCCTCATGAGAACCAAGCTATGGACCATATAGTGCCCTAAATCGCTCTGCTATGGTATCAAATGGGCAGAGAGATAAACAACCACAAATGAAGTCTGACATGCAGACCAGCTACAGTCCAGCATGGAGAGAGAGAGAGACAGAGAGAGGGAGAGAGAGAGATGGATGGATTTCCATGGAGTGTGCAGTGAGTCAACAAGAAAATTGGCCAGGTGACTGATACTCCATCAAAAATCCGTCAAAAATCACCATGAGAAACGATGACTAAAAAGCATTTTTTCCCACAAGTCAAGGTTTGGATTTGGCATAAGGTCTCCAGAGTGGTTTGAGTCAGAGTTAAGCTCAGGGTTCGAGCTGTAAACAGCTTTCTAGGTGAAAACAAAAATCTGCAACAATAGCAAACAGTGCAAGATGGTGAGACACTAGGGAGTGGAAACCCAACATCAAAAAAGATTTCTCTTTATTGATGATTTTGGGGCACACTACAGGTTTTTTCAAAGTTTTGAAACACAAGATAAGACGTATCTCGGTCATATGTGGCTGTTGTAGATGAGTGA